>JAANDG010000660.1:0-77096 GCA_036852015.1 Pelodera strongyloides | reverse complement strand
GAACGAAGGAAAGTACAAACCTAGTTCACAAGATTGGGGATTGTTAGAATGACAACCTACATAGGAGACAAACGCTGGAAACCCTGGGCCTAACCGTTTATCTGAGTTCAAACTATTACTATCTTTGATATTGCACAGAGCACACATAGAAGCATAAATAAGCTTTGCGAAAGTCAACTAATTTAGTGAATACTCCCGTTTAGTGTTCGAATCAAAGATATGCGTGAATCTGGACTTTACGACAATTGAGTGTTTTATTTATAAATTAGCAATACTATTTTCCCATACACTAGGATCATTCACACCTCTCTATGCGAAAAATTGCATAGGTGGAATAATTTGCATTTTAATCAAGCATTTGCTTTTAGTCACTTCACTCACAAACAGCAGACCATCTTCTCGGCCATTATACTATGTAAGAAATCAAACATAAATCAATAACCCACCTTCCTCCGTATCGTTTTTGTCAGTTCTTCGGTTCCATCAGCCGACTGTATCTTATAAGTGATAACTTGGACTTTGCATCCATCAGCTGGGTCGATTTCTTCTTCCTGAATACATATTTATTTTATTTATTTATGTAGTTATGTATTTATTTAGTAGATCACCTTACAGGTTCATTTTTACCGTCAGAGTCTCACTTCTATAAAAACAGTATTACCGTGGAGGTGGAGCTTACCGTGGACGTGGACTATGTGGACTATGTGCACTAGCTCAAAACCCAATGGAGCATGAATTATTCTTGTTTAATTACCAATAATTACCTCGTGCATGTCAACAATTGTGCCGCCGCCAGTGTCGATCGGTGGCAGATCATTTTTGAACTGGGGAAAGACGATGTTGCTCTGCACCAGACTGCCCATTCTGCCCAAAGGGGTCGCGGGTTCGAATCCCGGCCGCGCCAGTGATTTCAGCTGCTGTTGCCAAGAAGTCCGGCCGCTTAGCGGTACTGAAAATAATATGCAAATTAGGCACATTAGCAAGTACTCGCTATTTATATTAATTGTCCTGGAATATCGATTCAAGGGTATAACGGCCGGTGTTTGAAGTGTATTTTGGACGCTGTATTTCCATATTGTGCATGCAAATAACTGTGAAATACTGCAACATTTTTTGTTCTAGTTATGCTCATTTGCATACAAAATATGGTAGTGCCCTTTTCCACGATACATTTAAACAACCGACCGTTCTACCTTATACCGGTAACCGAGTTTGAGGAAAGACTGTGTAATGATAATAAGAAACTATCAAAATCATCAGTGTAAATACGAGCTTACATATATTTCTGCCAAAAACTGTTTGAAAGGAAAACAAATCTAATAGCAAAGAGTGTTTTCTATAAGTGAACGTTACTGCAAACATATTCCCGCAATATCCGTTTACGGGCATTAAATTCTAGCTGATAACACTGCGAAGTAATGGCGTGCCGAATTGTGAAATGATAAGAAACGTTTATCAAAGAGGTATTGTGCGCGGTTTGCGAAACCTACACTGGACATGTACTGGAAACCATGATACGGTTTCTAAGGCCAATCACATAATCTGTACCCTTCCAGCTGATTGTGAGACAGTACAGGAAATTTCATACGGAAATACAGTCATAAAAATTACGTTTCAAACCACGTGCAACGTCGCATTAAAAACTACCGTAGAAATTAAAATAAAGAGTAAAATTTTGCATTAGCCGCTCATTTAGTTCAGTTTTTGTGTGTGTTTGTGAAGGGAACAAAACGTGGGATCTCTATTTGCATTGTATCATGTTAAGAGAAAATCTCGGGCTGATTTTCGATTATCCAAAACACTCGAACTTCAGAAAGTGAGCTTGTGCTACACAAGTTTTTGGTAAGAAAATTAATATTCATAAGTGTTTTAATTTGTTTACGAAAAAAAACATGTTAGATATGAGTGTTTTACCATACTACATAAACAAGCAAAGATAAGAATACATAAGGAAGCATTATTGCGCTATGTTTGAAATCTCGTAGAGTTTGTATGACGTGCATAATTAGCACAGTTCACAGTTCACATACATATACTCAAATCGAAGTCCACAATGGTATCCTATATCCTATAGCTTACACAGTAATTACCAGACCGGTTTTTGAAACGCATTGCGTACAGCTGCTTTCTTATGCAGCATATGCAAATGAGTAAAAATTAGAATAAAAACTAGACCCCACTTTGCATAAATGCATAGGAATGAAAGTACTTGAGACGCGTTTCAAAAACCGGCCGGTATTTCGCTTTAAACTCATGGATATTCGATAATTGACAGGATCATAAAGGACGGTTTCCTACATTATTTAGTGAAAGATATTTGATAAAGGAAAGAGGAGGATTTTGATCCGTTGCACTCGAGTTGATTAACTTTGAAGCACTCGACAATACTGCTTAAACAAACATTATTTTATTTGTTCGAAAAAAAAGCGGAATATTACCCGCCACTCCCTACACTGATCAAACGCCGCGCCAGTGTCGCGCAAGTTGCAGAAAAATGATGCGCGGCCAAAATTTGGCGCGTCCGTAGCGCAATTTTTGGAGAGTGCAATGCCGGTGAGCCGTATGTGCGCCAATTCAAAGCGCACCTGCAAACATTCTAGGTCCGAGGGATAAAGGATCCATACGTGAATAACTTGTGCATCTCAGGTCACGCTTCGCTGGCGTGCGGTCATTTATGAAGCACGCGTGCGGCATCCAATCCGCTGGCGTGCAGTCCGACGGACTGCATGCGTGACCGGGACAGTCCCGGTCACGCGTGCGGCAGCCATTTATGCACAGTGCCGTAAACGTGCGGAAAATGAATGTTTGCACAGGGCCCCTCCCCCCTTCCTACATATAAAAATAACAATAAATAAAGCACTACAACAATAAAACAACGCAAACCACACCAATACAACAATAATTCATCAATATATTTATTCGAGCACACTTAAAAAAGATACAAAAGAGCAAGAAACAATGTCAATTGTGAAACTTAATATACTCATCAGTTCGGAAGGGAGCTACTCCTAAACAATAAGGCAGTTATGGCTAAGCTACGACAGCAAGGAAAAACAATAAACACGTGATTACGATGAGTTATATTCAGTAATATGACGACATTTTCCTCTCTTCTGGTTGTGGATTACTTTGTGATATAGTCTTGAAATCCCCACAGTCTCCGCACATCTGAAAATAACACTTACACATTTCAGTTCAATCCATAAAATGCATGCTAATTATTATTACCTGATTTATACAGAGCACATGGCATTGGTTTTGGACGCAAGATACCACATTATGGCCAAGACCGTTTTTGTTTCGAAATAAAATAGAGGGAGTGTCGTATGATAATACCAAGACGATACATTATTTATCACTAGTTTCACATTAATGCACATGCTATGCGGTGCAAAGTGTACAATGGTATGTTGCTTTAATAGTCCAAAAAAAAATATATATATATTCTTACCCATATCATATTGATCCACTGGATCCTGCTTCCCAGCAATCAAGTGCAGAACATCGTTCGTTTCGTAATGTGATGAAGAGCGGAAGAAAAGAACATGAGCGAACTAAATATAAATTTAATTTAAAGAAAATGTAAAACACCGATATGACACGATTACAGAGCGACATCTACGGCTGCAACGCGAGGCTTTTCACGCCAATTAAGGACACTACTGCACACTACTGCAATTGAGGAAAATAAATAAAAAATATGTACCTGGCGGTGAACGAGTCAAGTTAGGGCATCGGAGCGGAACTAGTAGAGTGGATCAAGTCGAAGTTCTGAAACGGAAAATATAAAAAATGTTCGGTTTTTGAAGAAAGGCACGCTACTTTGGTTTGGTGGTTAACTAACATGAATAGAAATGAGCAGGCGACTTCAACATATTAAACAACTTCAATTGACCAAAATTTTCATAAGCCCAACAAGAAAATAACTTACGAACCACGCAATCACGAACATCCAATAATTCTCACAAATAGACCAGGAAGTTGAGTGTTCCGAGGCGTTTAACAGCCTAAAAAATTTGCTGAAAACCGGTAGTGTAGTTCTAATTAGAGAGTCGGGTTCATGACTAAAATGCAATAGAAAGTCCTAAATAACACCTAAATAACTCAATGTCATGGGCAATATTAGCAACAATCACCCAAAAAAACCAAGTATCAGCTTCGTAAACTGTAAATAAAACACACCCACTGCTACATTCTTCTTCCATCGTCCATTTTTCGTTGATGTCACCACTGCCGCTCGCTGTCACCTTATATTCGTCGTACCTGCTTCACAAAGCATTAGTACAACAATAAATAAGCAAATTAAACCAGCAAACGGAAAGAAATGTAAGAAAACAGCAATTCGTAGAAAAACCGTAAAAAATTGAAAGCGTGCATTTTCCCAAAAGTGCAAGATGCACGGTTAGTGCGAAAATGCGGCACGCGTGACCAGACCGTCCGCTACCGAAAAAAGCACGCGTGCCGCATGGAGGACTGCACGCGTGCTTTTTGACTTAAATGACCGCACGCCAGCGAAAGGTCAGCCATGTAGATACGGGGATATTTGTTCCTTGGATTTCATTATTGTATGACATGAGAAAATAAACTGTTTCTGTTTATTGTAGTGCAATGTAATCCAAACATTTACTATAATAATTCCACTACACATCATAAGTACGATATAATTTGCAAGAAGTTTGTCTACTATACAGTTGATCGTCTCCTCATGCAAAACCGTTAGCACAGCCACATTATTACGCATCCCGCTCATCCAAGCGTACACATAATGCGCATACCAATTTGCCATGACGCCGTTCGCGTACAATAGAAAACGGGATTGCGCACTTTGCGTTATGGTGTGAAAAAGCCAAGCCAGTACGGTTGAGATATATAAACTAGCAGTTTGAGCAATGAACACCCAAAAACAGGAAGCTTTAGTATCAAACGTAGTGAATATAAAAAAAAAGTGAAATGAATATTAGTCTTTGAAATCTACACAAGTCAAAGGCTCAAATTAAAGTGATAAAAATCTTAATGGCGAGCACGGACCAACACCATAATACATGAAACAGAGACAAATACAAAAAAGGTATGGATTCAAGAAAATTTTTAACTTCATATTTTATCTTTACCACTTAATTAAGATACATATATTATTTTAAAAAAATTGATTGCTAGGAAAAGATACCAGGTGAACTATGCCTTTTTTTATGAAGTCTTAGAACTTAGAACGTCCCTAAGTAGCGTAGTGTAGCACTGTAGGGTTCTACATTTATTATAATTTCGGATTTACTCAAATTTATGCGAAATCGCAAACGCACGTACGTTACAAGAACTATGCTGAAAAGTAAAGCAACTAAACTATAAACAAAGCATGAATAAAATTCGTAAATGTTCCCAACTACAAATACATTGCGATAAGAGAAAGAAAATCAATTTGAACGAAGAACTTTTTTCTAAGGTTTTTGAGTATTTATTGCAGGTCTGCCTAATCCGCTGAACAAATAATACGGAAAATGAAGAAGTAAGATAAATTCGAACAATCAGAAGCAAAGTTAATTTTATTCATGTATTCGTTCGATTTTATTGAATACTTCCATGCAAAAGTAACGTTGGAATTAAATTAAATTAAATCTTTAAATTAGGCTTTACTCTTTAATTTTTTAAGTACTAGAATATTAAAATAATCAGTGAATAAGAATTAAGCAAAATAATTTCACGCAAACTCTAAAGGCTAAAGGATTGCGTGCGGGCAAAACTGCGGAACTACAACTTTCATTAAAAGAAAAAAATAAACTATGAACAATACCTTCGTCTCCCTTCATTCTTCTACTGACGAGAAAGAATTAGAAATTATTAATTGAATTTGTAATATATTATCTACTTAGTAGTGGGCGAGCGTTGCAACGCTATCACAAATTGGCTGATAACTTTATTCCAAGATAAAACGTCATTGATTTTAATTTTAATAAAGTGGTGTTCCACCATTTTAATATATACTTGTCATCATCTTACAAAATCGGACTTAGGTGACCGTGAGAAAAAAAAATTATGAAAAAAGCGGCCGACGCACAAAAGTAATAAACAGGAGAATTCGGAAAACAGGTTTACTTTTTTACCGTGCCTCTTACGCTGACGAAGCTTGGCGTGAAAGCCGCGTGGAAACGGCGTGGTGCACGTGGCATGCCAGAACCACGCCGCATGCACGCCGTGACGTTAAGTTAATCGTTATAAACCAGCTACAAACTCCTTCAATTTTCTATGCATACTTAGGACAGGACTGTGCAGTATTCGTTTCCTACTTTTTTATGACGCAACTCCGGCGTAATATCAGTTTACATTGTAAAACGACGGTATAAAAGCTAAATAAATTTGTAAACGTGAAACAGAACCGCAGCACGGGATCTTGTGCATAACAAAAGATAGGAATTGATAGGAAGATGAAAATTAGCAAAATACAGATACGGACGGTAAAATTAGCATATTAAAAAATAACATGACTATTTTGAGTCCGACAAGTCCGCGATGTGCCTTTTGTGGAACTCTCTCTCTCTAGCTGTCCTTTATTTCTCTCTCTCTCTATTTCTCTTTATTTCTCTCGCTCCCTCGCCTACAATATTTGTTCTCGCTATGACAACTTTGCATTATGGTTTTATGGGCCATCATAAAATATTGATTCATTTTTATACTTTCACATAGTTCAAGCCCTAAACGACGGAAACTTTAAAAAAAGCTTAAACATAAAAAAGATAAATATTTTACTATAATTTGGAGTTTAGCTGATAAAATATTTCAAAAATACTAAAAAAGTAAGACAAATAAGGGTGTGAATAGTAATTCAATAAGAAAGAGTGATAAAGCATAGAACTAAATATAGATATAGCAAACGTAATAATATTTGATGACTCATACTCATACAAGCTCGATAGCTATTTATGGATTTTTAGCCCCCCACGTGCTTTCAAAGTATTGTGGCACTCATGATACTTGACATGATGGCAGAGAACGCCGCGACAATGCAGTGGCGTGCGCGGCATAAGAATGGCTTGCATTTTGACGGCCGCCGCTCTGACGCCGCGTGCGCGGCATAGGATTGGCGTGCATTTTGACCGTAGCCGCTCTAACCCTGCTAGCACGCCACAACTTTATTTGGGACTTGACATTTTCCACTGTGCTGTTTGATGCTCCATCAACAATTATATAATCTTCAGTAATTGAAATTACATTGAACCATAATAATTACATATAACCTGCTTCAGTGAGTTTAAACGCTTAAAGGCATAGGTTCACCTCGAATTGCACCTTTTTTTATAATTTATGTTGATAGTATGACCTATGACGGTCAAAATGTGAAAATTGCAGTAAATTTCCTTTGCTCCCCGTAGTAGGAGAACTTGCTCAAAAAAGCTAAACTACCTCGAATCTATAAAACAATTGGAGTACCGCAGCCATGGTATGTGGGAAATAGCGCAGCCGGGCTGGAGACGCTAGAAAATACAGGGCCCTTTTATCATCCTCTGTCTATCACAACAATAACTGCACCTCCAGTCCTCCTGCGCTATTTCCCAAATACCATGGCTGCGGTACCCCAATTGTTTTATAGATTCGAGGTAGTTTAGCTTTTTTTGAGCAAGCTCTCCTACTACGGTTAGCAAAGGAAATTTACTGAAATTTTCGCATTTTGACCGTCATAGGCATAGGTCATACTATCAACATAAATTATAAAAAAAGGTGCAATTCGAGGTGAACCTATCCCTTTAAACAAAATAATAAAAAGTGCACACCAACAGCAACGGGATGCAGTATATGAATATGTTTTGCGCTATGAAAATATCAAATCACATAAAATCAGTCCTAGCTATTCAGTGTTTATTGATTTCCATAAAAACCGGACCTCATTGAAATTTACGATGTGGCTGTAAATAGTTTCTATTCAGGGATGGAAGTTTCCCATAGTTTGGCCCCGATTATGTAAAACTAAAGCTGGGAAAGTGGGATTTCAACATTCCTCATTTTTGTTTGATTAGCGTCTACAAAAGACGTAAAACTTGCATTTGTTTATAATTCTTCTCCCAACTTGCTAGAAAAAGTACAAGTTTGTAGGAACAGGTAACTATACTGGGGGTTAAATAACATACAGTCTCATATATAGATCGCAATATTAAAAGAATATAACATATAACGAGTATAGCAGGGAATACAAACTACAAAACATTAGCATACTATTGTCATGGGGCGAAATTGAAATATACAATGTGGACGAGGTGTGGCTAGAGGTGACTCATCGGTAAATTAGCATTAGCCGCGCGCGCGGAGAAAAATGACGCTTTGTTAAAAACCGCACAAGAATTTCGACATTTTTACCTTTGCAAGTTTTCGAGAGATTTTACCGTATAGTACAGTCTTGCAGGTTCGACGATATGTATAGAAACTGAAGATTACACACAACAGGATAATATAGCGAAAGTAGACTAAAAATGTTTGTGAGTTTTTACCGTACATGCGCACATACAGAAATTGGAAGAAACTTCATTATGATAATTTTTGATGTTGCTATAATCTACAATGGTGGATTTATAAACCCTATATTCCCCGTGGAAATTGCCCCATGGCCGTTCATGAGCACTTTCACTTTCTATTGAGGAAATAGAGGTACCGTATGCTCTGTTTCTACGTTTCAGGCAGATGTGATAAGTATTATACATCGGAAGTTTTTCTTCTTTTATACGCGAAAAGATATTCTAATTTTCTTGCTAATTTACATGCATTCTTTGAAGTTTTTGGAAAGTGTCGGGTTACGATACGTATATTTATCCTATAGAAAGTGAAATTGCTTACGAACGGCCATGGGACCTTTCCACGGAGAAGAAAGTGCTTACAAATCCTCCATATGTAACAGAAATACAGAACTGTACTCATATGCAAAAGAAACTTAAAGCGAAATGCTAGCCCCTTTGGGAAATTTGCATATGATAAGCAAATCCTATGTATCCTATGCTAATTGGGTACGATTGCCGTGGACGATCGTACAAAATTAGCATAGGATACATAGGATTTGCTTATCATATGCAAATTTTCCAAAGGGGCTAGCATTTCGCTTTAAACGAACTATCATCCGAAATGACAGTATTGTGAGCCCAATTGTTGGACCCGATGATGTTGGTCTGAAAAAAGAGACAGACACAGAACAAACAGTGAATCAGAACTCCGGCGCCATAGTAAAGAGATGATGGGGAATCATAGCGGCTGGTTTTGTTTGAGATACATTTGACAATCGGGGCGCGGTGTTTCTGACTCTAGTACAATCTAGCAGTCTAGCTAGCCGTATTACGTACAAAACATAAACAAACATTATAAACAACACACTCCAACGGGTGTGTAAAATATTTATAGGAGAATGATTCTTACAATAAAAGTAAAAAAATGATGGAACTGAACGTTATCAGTAAAATACACAGAGCAATGGGATTGAACGCTTTGTGTACACGTTCGTTATTGCTTTTAAAGTGACGAGATCCGTGTTCTGAAGAACCGTGACTAATTCAGAAAAACTAATGAAAACACAAAGGTAACCGATACGAAAGTCGCGTTTAAAGCTCATGGAAAATGGGGGTCGCAAATAAAAATCCATGAGATCGTATGACAACAAGGGCAGACAGACGAGCACGTAACTACAGACGCTTTCTATAAATCTTTTCTTTTTTCCCCTAGATATTAGTCAGGCTGTCAGGCAAAGGTTAGTGACTTGAAAAAAAGGTAAAGGAAAAATAGGTGATAAACTGATACACAGATAAACATCATACGTATTTTCATCTTGCCGTCGACCATACTTGGAAACCCCATTAGGAATCAGGAAATTTGCATATGAACAAAGGTATTTCGGGAAACATAAGGAAAAAGAAAAAATATTCTAATTGTTGCTCTCGGAGCTTTGAACTTAAAATAGTGCATAACAAGGTTGTTGTGTTCGAATAGCAAATCACAATTTCATATTTTGTATAGCAAACATTTTCATTTATTTTTCCGTTCACGCATAGCACACGATATGCATGAGCGAGAATCGAACAAATTTTCTTTTTTTTCGCACAAAAAAAATCAGAAACCAGAAACGCTAGCGCGCAAAATTGCTGCGGCTAAACTTCGGTTTAGACAGTCAACCCCGATTGTCGATTTAATGGTGTTAATCGAATCAGTTTTTCATGCTGAGGAAGAAAAAAGCAAAATTAAGCGTCGGTCACTAAAAATAAAAAAGTTATGACATGGTGAAATTTTTCAAATTTAGCTCTGGAAAATGAAAAATAAGGGGGCGTGGCCAAGAATAGAATGAAAATTTATCGTCTATTTTAGCCAACACTGCAAATAACAAGAAACAGTGACATATTAGCATGCAATTTTCGAATATTCAAATTAGCATATTCAGTCGTCTATTTAAATCCACGCCTGGTATGGAAGCGCTATTATCATGACTACTAGTATCTTTGTTATTACTTGTATTAGTATAGGGACCATTGCAAGCGCCCGCACACACGCTGCGCGGCGGGGCCGGGCCCCGCCGCGCAGCGTGTGTGCGGGCGCTGCCCTTCGGGCAGCGCGTATGTGGCACATTTTTCTATCATTAGCAGCGCCCGCACACACGCTGCGCGGTGGGGCCCGGCCCCTACCGCGCAGCGTGTGTGCGGGCGCTGCCCTTCGGGCAGCGCGTTTGTGGCATTCTTTTACTATCATTATCAGCGCGTTAAAGTCGCAGTTGTTTCATGATAAACCAATTGACACCGTTACCTTTGCACCGCACCTCTTACCTTAGCTTTTCACCTTTTTACTTTTAAACATTCATTCGTTTCCGATATGGGCCCTTTCCGAAATCAATGGCCTCTGCTCTGATAAGATGGCACATTATAAAGACAGTTTTCAGATTTCCCGTCTGGCGCGGACTTATCACCAATAGGCTTCATGACCATTCACTTACCCTTTTGATGTTGTAAGGTATGAAGACTCCAATAGACTAACTTTGTGCGACTTTTAAATCTATTCTTGGCCCCGCCTCTCATGTGTCCTTCTCCATAAAGTTACGACTTTTCTCAGGCATATATGCTCATCACACAGGCGTGATCGTGTAGAATCCAGGTTCCCTTTTTTGTCAGAAGATTGGGGCCTTCATTGCAGCTCCAATCCAGGGCGGTGTTCTTGGCCGATTGGCCCCGTAGAGCGAACTAGTGGGTAGAGAGCAGGGAACGACTATTATCGAATGGTCGAATGCAGGGAAGCGGAATACACAGATTATAGAGCAAAATGGCCGTCCAAAGGCTAGGCAAGGAAAGTTCCCTAACCTTATTCCCGGCGCCGTGACAGGTTAGCACGATGTTAGTACTGGACGGGATTCAAACCCGTTAGAGACGAGAACTTTGCCAGTGAGTCGTGGCCAAATGTAAAAAATTTCACCATGTCATAACTTTTTTATTTTTAGTGACCGACGCTTAATTTTGCTTTTATCTTCCTCAGCATGAAAAACTGATTCGATTAACACCATTAAATCGACAATCGGGGTTGACTGTCTAAACCGAAATTTTTCCATTGCTGCTAATTATGACCAATTTCGAACTGTTCAAAACTTCAAAATTGTGAATTCTATCCGAAAATGGTTTTACCACTTATAAACAATTAGAGGTGAAACTTCACCGTTTACAGTTTACAGTTACACCAATAAGAATTAAAATATAACATAGACCTACCCAACACAGCATTATTTCCGTCACTGCGCATGGCAGTCCGAATAATATTGAGTAAACTACTAGTAACTAGTGTAAAATGTAGAGTATACTTTTTCCGTTATTATTGGTTTTGCAAGTGAGTCACATGTAATATCTACACACTTTTGGCATGTCCATATTAAATACAATAAAATATCGATCGGATTAAAGGACGTATTTGATCAGAGTTGAAACAAGGTTATACTCGACTAGTGACAGCGCTTATACTAGAACTCATGAATATTAAATGAGGCAGGGAGAGAGGGAGAGAGAGAGAGAGAGAGAGAGAGAGAGAGAGAGAGAGAGGGAGGGAGAGAACTTATGGAAAAGTTGTATAAAATAAAATTCGTTTACAAAGGTATATTTTTGTTTACCAGAGTGTAGCGGACTACAACAAATTGCATTTGTTAGTGTGTTCCTAGGAAATATCTATAAAATATCTATAAATAAAAATATGGTGATGATGATATCGGATTGAATTGAAAAGTGTTGTGCAGCTGTAGTGAACTTTTATCGCATTTATTTGTTTACAGCCGTCCATAGAAATAGAATGGACAGTTTATTTGATAACTTTACAAGGGAACTCTAATGTAAGAGAACGGTAACGAATTCACATGTGTGTCCAAGTTAGTCCAAGTATGGTGAACATTTACAGTATCTTGGAACTACACGAGAGTATGTTTTTATTTTTATTTTTTCATATTATATATGCAGTTTCGTGCAGAAATACGGTAGTATTGACAGAATCACAACGAATTTTTGGGATACTTGGAAGCCCCAGTAGCAAACATCGTATTGATGAAGATGCATGTACGATTATTTTTTCCTTGAATAAATCACATAATCTTACATCAACTTCAAAACAAAAAGCAACAAATTATGGTTTGGTCTACATATTTAACTTTTATGGCTTATTGTGGACAAACTCCAGAGGAAACATGTAAACACTGCTATGTTTTTATTATGTTTGTTTCCCTGGCGGATTTGCCCGAAATATACATAACGCCGTTAAAGTTGACGACCTTAACGGGGGCGCATTTAAATGTGAATGTTTTCGAAAACATTGCTTATTTTGGGCATCAAATAATAAAGACATTATTCGTTTCACGTTGAGCAACATTTGAAATTGCAACAATATACGAACAAGAATCCGAACAACAAATATGCGATCTTTCTAAACCATGTAGACAATTGTGTACAATCCCATTCAACGATTCATAGAGTACGCATAACCTATAAAATATTATTACTGTGGGACGAGCTTTTAGCGCGCCGCTTTGTCCCCGCGCAATCTCTGGCGCGCGATAATATGCTCGCGCAGCATGGTACAATGTTTTATCATCAGTTTTCAATAAACATACTAGAACAAGAGTTGAACATAAAATTAACATTTCGTCACTAAATGGTCTGCTCTTTTTATCCTAAAATATCCTATTACGCGCATTTTTTGCTAGCAAAGAAATTTAAGCGCGGATAAAATTACTCTTTAGAAGACTTTCGTTTTTACAAAATAACTTTGTTGCATTTGGGGACATGTTGGCCATGAACCACAGAAAAATCAACGTTGTTCATCATTCCATACATATACTATTGAAATGTATTGTATGGCAGTAGTTAAACTCAATGTCATAGTTCATAGTTCTGGTTATGTATTTTGGTAAGTTAATAAAGCTCCGATTGTGAGCTGCAATGCTAACAGATGGTTAGGACGAATTACTAAGAGGTTGCATGACTGGTAGGTATAGTATTCTGGAAAGACCTTGTGGATGCAACGAGCTTCCAATAGTTGAGACTGATAACTTACTACGACTTGGAGCGAAAAGAGACAAGCATCGGGAAAATTATTGGTTTATAAACCAAGAGTGAGCATGATCAGAATTGCACGCATATCGGTATCATAAAAACAAAATATTTTTAGGATTTCTATAGAGGTTGTTTCCATTTGCTCGGAAAAAAATTGCGAATGCATAAGACGTGTCCAATACCGTTTTGGGGTATTTCTGCAGAAGTTCCGGGAAGAAACGACAAAGGCTTGTGCAATCGTACAAATAAAACACAAACAGCTGATCGACAGACATATCATAATCGATAGACTATCAGTTCCGAGAGTTTATCTGGTTTGCTGGATTGACCTGGTTGAAACTTTCGAACAATATTGAGATTTTCTCTCTCTCTTTTTCTTCCCCCCCCCCCTCTCTCGCTCTATCTCTCCCACTCTCATCCGGCCTCAATTTTCCGTGTCACGGTTGTGCACTGTCAGGAACCCAATTGGAATAGTTGTGATGACCAGAATATGACATTGAATGATAAGAGAGAGAGAGAGAGAGAGAGAGAGATAGAGAGAGGAGAGAGAGAGAGAGAGAGTACAGAAGGAGAGGGAGAGATGAGAGACATATAAAGAAAGAAAGATAAATAGGGAAAAGGAAGAGATAGGAGGGAAGAGGGAGAGATAGTGAGAGACAGGGAGAAATAATTGAGGAAAGTGGGAAATATGAATGATGTAGATTTTGAGAAAAATGTTCTAAACTAAAATATTCGCTGGGACACTTTTGTAAATAAAACCGAAAAAAAATACCAAAAGGCTCAAAAATGTGTGTGATCGCACTTGAACTTGGCCCTATAAACCCCTCTAGTAACACCATAAAATCATTTTTATTGCAAGAAGCGACACCTTTGCCCCAGATCCTTGCTGTTTATCTGTTAAGTACCAACTACCAACTGTGATATTTGATTTTACTAGCAGAACTTGTGAAACCTTAAAGCGAAATACCGACCGGTGTTTGAAACACATCGAGCACACCAGCATTCTTATGTAGCCTATGCAAATGAAATTAATTGCAATAAAAAATCGAGCTAAATAGGAGCAAATTAGCATAAATACGTAAGAATTCAGTTGTCCACGATGTGTTTCGAAAACCGGCCCGTATCTCGCTATAACTTTTGCATTTCCACCACCTTGAAAATGATCTAGTTAAAGCTTAAAACCTGGGTTAAAAGTTAAAACTGCGTAATCTGTTTACCTTCTTGCCATTCATGCTTGTGTATTTATATTAACTTCTCGCACAAAGTTTACAAACGAAATTTGTGATTTGGAAATAAACTTCCAACTAATCCACCTTCCTATAAACTATAAACACGTCCAAAATGAGCGGACGGTAGGAACAAATAAATAAATAAGCCAATTCCGAACTTTTTGCAATTGCCCCGGAAAAAATCTTAAAAAACAGAGCAGTTATCTTAAAGCAGTCTAAGGATCAAAACCCCACATGACCAATTGCAAGTGCACTAAAAGTTTAATCTAGAAAGCAATTAAAAGGTAACGGAGCGGAATAATGTCAGAGATATGTCAGGATCTGCCAAAACCACGTATACTTAATTGAGCTCAAGTATTCCAACAAGGCTATCTATACGTGCTGGAAGTTTTTTTGCAACTTCTTTAACATTGATGTGCAAAATGATTCGAGGGAAAAATGGGTTGAAAGGTCACAAATCTTCAAAAAACGAGTTGCCTATAAAACTAAAAATTGTACCTGTTTGAGTATCTTCCAATTCAAAGTATTTCAATGGTAGTTCGGACTTCTCGGGCATCTCGCTTGTTGAATATACAGATGAGCTAGTTATGATTCGCTAATACATCAATGGAAAGTTTGCATAATTATTAGTCGCGAATAATTCACAATAAAGTACAGCTATACTATACAGTTTGAGCCAAATAAAAGTACAATACGATTAGAAAACTAGTAGCGTAGTAGCTGCGCTTCACGGTGACAATGCGCGGGGAAAAAGCTAAATACCCTGTTAATAGACCGCTTTCACAAAGAATGATTTATGTACCGCAGTTGAATATAAGATATACAGTATCTCAGACACGGTATAATATACACAGTATCGTCTCCGAATTGTTTGCAGGGGTCTAAAGTTTAAATTCTGAACGGCATACAGTAATATAAACTAACTGGAATACAAGCGTAGCTCGGCTATCATCATTTCTCGACAACCTGTGTTATGAGCGAGAAGACAAGTGTGAACAACGCAAACCACTAATTTCACTAATTACCCTATGTCATCCTCTCTCTGTCTTTCTCTCACTCTCCTCTCTCTCTCTCTCTCTCTCTCTCTCTCTCTCTCTCTCTCCCTCCCTCTCTCTCTCTCTCTCCCTCTCTCTCTCTCTCTCTCTCTCAGAACAAGCTCTCCCCTTGTTCCTGTAAATTGCCAATGCAACTCCACTAAGTAGTGCAACGAAACTCAAGAGTTGCGCGCGGCAACAGTTTGGGGGTGTTTCCCGCAAAAGAATTTGATGCGCGCCGCAAAAGTTTTTTCACCGACCCCGGTTGCCGTTTTGGTGCGGGAAACACCCCCAATCTGTTGCGGGAAACACCCCCAAAACGTTGCCGAAAAGGTGCGGAAACGGTGCGGGATAAGTAGCAACTGCAAAAGGAAAGCATCGTGTTGGATTCGAACCTACACTCTTGTTAGATACTTTCTCTAAACAGCGCCCTAGACCACTCGGCCAAACCACACATGTGAGACGTGTGCTTGCGGAAAAACATAGTTACACCAAATGTAGTTACGGCAGATCCTCCGAGCGCTTTCAAAAACGTTGCCGAAAAGGTGCGGAAATGGTGCGGGGCGCAAGTTGCGCGCCGCACCATTTCCGCACCGTTTCCGCACCTTTTCGGGAAACACTTTGCGCGCCATTTCTATTCCGCGCGCATTTTGTTTCCCATTCCTTTGCGGCGCGCATTTTGTTTCCCGAAATGGTGCGGCGCGCAACTCATCGGCTCTCAGTGTGCCCTTGCAGGTTGCAAAAAGCTTGGAACTACACACCTCCCCGAATTCCAAAGCCAACAAAGTTCTACATGTGATAATATGTCCGCATTCCAATGCACAACGCTGCGCTGCTTTCGCTCACGATGAAACTGTTTTTGGATCTGAAGATTCCATGTCCGTGGGGTGGGAGTATAAGAAACTGGTCTCGTTAGCACCTTACCGAATTGTTAGTGAAACTTTTTAAAGCTTGTTTGTTGACCCATAAATGTTAGTTGGAAAAGTAAGTTTTCATAATCAGCACAAGTTTAACACTTATGGTTGGCTGAAGAGTGCATTTCAAAAAACTAGTGGAAGTCGTATCAAGCCCGACTGTAAAGTGCTATTTTGCCCAAGAAGCTAAATCGGAGTCATAAAACAAGGGATTTTGTAAAAGGACATACTGTATCAAAACGGGTTACTGTGGCAAAAAATTATAATACTTTAAAATTGAAAAAAACTTGAAAAGGCTAGAATTTCTACTTTGCATCCGCCCAAATGACTTGCCAATCACACGAGGTTCCAGGCCTTTTTTGCAAAGCAAATTAAATTCGCATAAAAAGGGGGATTTGAGTTCGCACACACGTGAACTTGGAATTGGGTTTGTGGGGTAATTATCTGCAAGTCAATTAGGATGAACCAGGAAATTTCAGGATGACAAACAATTATGTTTATTCATTATTATATATGACGAGACTTGTATAAATCAAGTAAGCAAGCTTCGTCTGCAATTAAAGTATGTTTATTATTTAAATCTTACCATCGAAGTCTGTAGACGCCGGAGGCTTCGTAATATGGTTATTCAAAACAACATTCTAAGGTAGGAGTGAAGAATTCTATGAATTGGTTGGCAATTAGCCTTGGTGCAATTTTCCTAATTGTAAGGTCCAGAGTTTTGGTCTTCCGAAGAGATAGTTTGCTTCTACAGACTCCTTCTCTCTCTCTCTCTCTCTCTCTCTCTCTCTCTCTCTCTACCTCTCTATCTCTCTCTATCTCTCTACCTCTACCTCTCTCTCTAAATTCAAAGGTGTTTACTAAAGAAACTAAATGCCTTAAATTGGAGAGAATCTTTTAGGAAAACCAAAACTTCCGGTCCTTCCATCTTATAGCAAAAATGGCTATTTTAGAAAGAGCTGTTTATTTAGGTTCTGCAGCTGTAGTAGAACGGGAAAAACACACAGTTGGGGAACTGTAAGGCTCGACTTAATTTTACTTAATTTTAGAAAAAAATAGAACGCTCAAAAATATATTTGTCGATTTGCCATCAGAAAAATATAGACACTTCATCGAGAAGACTTTGCATACTATTTGAAGGATCAGGCCCACGAGCAACATGGTGTAAATTTCTGGTCTCATATTCAGAAGCATAATCTGACAATAAGTTCTTTCCAGTCAAATGACTTTCTCGGTCAAAGTTCATGATTAGAATGGTGGGGGTACTGGTAAGCTCTTCTAAATAAAACTATGTACCACATATATGTATATTAACATCTTCTGATTGTGGAAAACTATAAAGTAAAGTAGGGGCTAGACTAGGGCGGTTCAGACTTTTGGAGTGTGCTTCGAACTTTAATAGACTCCTACTATATTAAATAGGGCATCTTGGAAAAGAGCACAGGCAATCTAAGGGCCAATTGTGAAGTGTAGGTGCGTATTCGTGAATAAACTATAAACACCTCAATTAAATTGAAACTTGGATAATCTTATTATATAAAGGAGAAGAGTTTACTTGGTCTTTTGTTTGTATGCACGCAACGAAATCCTTTCATAAAGAAAATTTTCTATTCACAATCGAATGAGAACATACAAAATCTTTGCAGCTGGCGGGATTCGAACCCACAGCAGCACACAATTTCTCGCTTCGCAGTCCAACGCTCTACCTGCTGAGCTATCTAGCTTATGGGACGAGATCTTATAGGAGATAGAAGAGAATTGCAATAGCAAATTTGCATGATTTGCAAAAACGCTGAAGTCCAGAACCAAACTATACGTTTCCACATAAACGTAAATGAACGTCTTTTTATCTTTGTAGAAATTCCTTTTTTTAACAATGTGTAAAATCGGCCGAAGGCCGATTCCTCCAGTCGGAGAAGAGCCCGTAGGGCTCTTCGAACGGCTGGTAATTATATATTTAATACCTAAATACTAGATCTTTTTTTGTTCTATTTTTTAGCGTAAGGTAAGGTAAGGTAAGGTAAGCTAAGGAATGGGCCGCATGTTTTCGGCGCGGGACCAAATATCACAAAAAAAGTCCAGCCTTACGCGTCTCAACCAAAAATAATTCCAGACTGACCACGAGAAATATGCTAATGAGAATATTCAGAGGCCAAGAACTATGAAACAAGGGCCAAGGCAAGGATAATCTGTGTGCGTCAAAAAAAAACGAAGAAGTCAGGGAAGTTAAAAAAAACGGATGTTGCGTTCGAATTCTTATCTAATATTGGGGTGCAAAATGCTGGTCGCGCATTGACAAGCACAAGGGATGCCGCGCGCAGTAAAGTGCGGGACTGAAGAACGGCTGCGCATGCCAAGATACCCCATTTTGGGTAAAATTTCTAGACATCTATTCAATACATGTAATGGACATTGTCTCCTTCCTACTCGTTACATTAGTCATCATAAAATATATACATAAATAATGAAAAGAATAAAATATAGGGGCGTTTTGGAGGGGGCAGTGGGTAAAAAAAATCATGACATGAAAGGGACCGGAAGGCCATTGCATAGAGATATCCATTTGGGGAAAAATGGATGGGCAAGTCTATTTTCTTAAGATAAAATGCCCTTTCTGGCAATTAATGACCGCCTGACTGGTGCTTATTCACAAAAAAAGAAAGAGGAAGCGAGTGACTTTGGAAATAGACAGACAAATAAATAATATAATAAATAAATATAAATAAGTAAATAAGGGGCGTATCTAATGCCAACGTCCACGTCTACACTATAGGCATAGATTTATTGCAAGATGCGGAAAAAAATTGAAGACAGGGATACAGACAGAAACTATGGAAAATTTGCTGGGATGGGGCTTACGCTCACGTGGTCTTTATTAAATTAATATGTATATAAGTGTTTAACCGTGTTCTACTTTTATTCTGACAGTGGATTGGAAAACCATAATGAAAGACCTAACTTCTTGGCAATATGTATATGGTAAGAGGAAACTAAATACTTAAAAATCTTTGTATGAATAACTGTAAGCGCGAAAGTAATTTGCCAAAAGCTACCACGAATGAGGAGAACTACAGCTGCTACTATAGTGCTACGTATAATCTCAATTCAACTAGAAAACTTCTAAATTTCAGCACCCGGAGCAGGAAATCTCTCCACCAAAATATTCATTTCAAATTTCCCTTATTTCTCATAAAAATTTCGGAACCAAAATCACACCGCGCGTGGCCAATTTGCACTAAAAACCGACAAAAATTGGAGCTAATTCGACCAAAGTGAAAACGTTTTCGTTTCAAACGCCAAAAGACAAACGGGACATCAAAAAACGTTCTTAGAATTCCAGTTCGTGCCTCTTTTGGTAGATTTTCAAGAAACTGTGCTGTCAGGCTCATGAGGAAAATCACAGGGGTTGCAAACGTTTCGGTATGAATCTATTCATTACTGTAGGAAATTTTTAGGCAAGATGCAGACAGAAAATATGGAAATTTGGTTGGGCCAGGCTTACTTGGGCTCATGTCCCTCGGCATTAGCAATATTATTTAAAAAAAAAGGCTGGGTAATGCTAGGCCAAAAGCATATTACTGTTTTGAAGCATTTGATTTATTTTCTAGTTTAGGAGAAGACCTCAAATATAACGAAAGACATAATCAGGTAGTTTTCTACACGTTCGACAACTTAGGAATGATGATACAACAGCGTGCGTGCTGCACCGAGGCTGAGGACCCAAAAGAAGTAAGCGGAGGGGTTTCTGTAGGCCGTATCATCGCAACGTGCCGCATTTTCCACGCGTCCGCACCGCGCCAACTTTTACATTTTAGGCTTTTACTCCTACAGAAATTACACAATGATACGATGTGATAAAAGGGGCCGTCTCACTTGATCTATAAAAAAATGCAATATCAAAAATACAGTTGAAGATAGTAAGACGTACAACATACTGTATTATTCATACATCACATCCAGGTATTCACCAGCTGGTATAAAAACATAAAAATAATGAAATCTCTGATAAATTCGATAAATAGCCAAAATGTTTCAGTGTGGGTGTTGTTAGGGGATAAATAAGAGAGGAAAGAGAGAGTTAAACAACAAAGTCTACGTAGCAACTCAAGTCGGTATGCGAGTAATATGATATGTTCTGTGAAGGCGGAAAATAAACGAAACACACGAAAAGCCAGTGACATATGATGAGATTTATTGATGGCACGTGGAGATTATGGTCAAGGGGGTAGAAAAACAAAACAAATAAAAATAAAATAAACAGCAAAATATTAGGACAAAGAAATGTTGTCCACACGTTATAAATAAGACGTTGCCTAAACTACGACACTACGACACTATGACCACATGTACGTACAAAATGATTCGAAAAAGCAGGAACTAGGTTAGCCGTTGCTAAACCAAAACCAATCATTTTTATTTATCAGAAGTGTTTTTAACAAAATAGAATTCTACTGCATTACATCACATTTAATGGAGTGTGACATCGTGGGGGGACCCATATGGTTGGTGAAAATTCCTCACAAAAAAGCGTAATGAATATTTGGGCTCCGTTTTGGACATATTGGGCAACATATACAATTATCCCTTAACTGTGCGTGAATAGGCAATTCGGGTCTCCTAATCTAATTATGCTTCTTATAAACGGAGGGGATGTGATCAGTTGTTTCATTGAGAATTTAACATAAATTCCCGGATTTTTGGATCTTTGTTTTCCGTTAACTTTAGGAGAGAAAAAAGATGGGATTGGATAGGGTACACCCGTGCGCCAGGAAAAGTTTATGGACAGAAAGTTGCGCGGAATCAGCGCCGCGCAAGTGCAAAGCGTTCCCAGCATGACTGAATCTGCGCGGTCCTGTAGTTGTGTGCCAGGAGGTACCCGAATAAAGAGCAAATTGTTTTGTCTACCAGTTGGTTGATTTTTATCAACAATACGTAACACAAGCGGATAAACATATGAACATACAGGTTTCGAAAAGAAAGAAACTCAACGTCTTTATAAAACAAAACAAAGATAACTAAATTAAAAGAATGGCTCATGTTCAGAAGGCGAATTACTTACATGTTTACATGTTTCGAAAGAAAGGTAAACTCTACTTCTTTATAAACCAACAAAGTTAATACTAAATTAAAGCAATGACATGTTCAGAAGGCGAATTACTTGACAAAGCGACGTAATGGATTATAAAATTATTATAATTATAATCTTAAAACTAACCTTGATTAATCGTTCCATAGTGTGTTGAAACGGGGGATTGATAGCACGGCGGTTTATGACGCATGATCTTATTTTGCGGTTTTCCTGAAATTGAGATTTTTTTATGATATGTATAAAATTAGGTGATGTAAATAATTCCTTGAACACCAAGAGTCACTGTTAAAAGTTAAAACGAGAGTTCTAGACACGGAACTGTATGAAAAAAAAACATGAGGATGTAGTGCTAGGTGTGAATCGGACTACGGACGGCATATATACATAGAAGTAGGTATTTCGCAGAATCTTTCATTACGTAGATAGTAGAACTGTAGAACCTTTTTGTTTGATAGTGATTAGTGCTGCAAACATATTGCTGTCTATCTTGCTCCCCAAAAACAATAATCATGAAACAGACAGATGATTATTTTGGCAGACAATTTAAAAAAATTACTCTACTTGATATAGTAAAGTGAGAAAAGGTGCTTCTGAATTCCTTTCTAATGAGGCTTTTTTCCTAACTGCAGTTGGGGTCAGACAAGACGGAAATGTGTCATTTACTACGGTCTTTATGTCCATTTTGGGACATAAAGGGACACTGAACCCCTAACGTTCCTCCAATAAACAACAATGGTAAATGGAATACGATTTATTATTACTATAGCCAGACTTATATACTTGTAATGTCGGTATGTGCAATTGACATCAAGAAGACGCAAGTAAATACGATAGAAAACAAACATTTTAAAGTTGAAAACGATAAGCTCTTGGAACTAGCATCCCAACTAATATAAATCCATTAGTTGTACGAAAATAGTGAAGCAAAATGCAAAATTTAGAACGTTTCACCGAGTCGAAATCCTCCAAATGTCCATAAAAAGGCTATAGAAATTTGATATTCAAAAGGGCGGAAAATTGCGCTTTCTCTGCAAAGAATTGGTTCAAAATTAACTGCAGAACTTTAAACGTTCCAAGAAAAAAATACTATTGCGTATTTATTTAAGCATCCTAAAGACATTCCTAGCTCTATATTTAGCGCCAGCTTTAGTTCTAGCTTTAGTCCTAGTCTTGGCTTTTACTTTAGCCTCACTCAGCTTAGCCTTAGCACATAAACAACTTATACCGAAGAGATCAATACTAAACTATTCCGTGAAAATGACCCGTTTCGAAAAATGTTAAGACGTCTATTATTTCCGCACGTAAAGTAGAATGCAAACAAAATGGCCCGAAATATAGCTTTTATGCAAATAAATTCATGAGAATTCAGCTTTTCGTCTGCACAAAAAAGCGCAACAACTTTCGAATCAAAATTGCAGATAAAAATGGAAGCTTAGTGAAAATGAAATGAACCTTTTCAGTTACTACGCCCGAGAATTGAAGGCACTTATATAATGACAATACTTGCAGAATAACACATGCAATGACAACTACGTGAAAAGTAGAAATGCGCTATGCTCTATGGATATGCAGAACTCACATCGTTAAATTAAAGGGAAATACCGGCCGGTTTTTGAAACGCATCGAGTACACCAGCATTCTTATGCAGCTTATACAAATGACCATAAACTATAATAAAAAAAATCGAGCTAACTTCGAGTAAATTCGCATAAATACGTACGAATTCAGTTGTCCATAATGCGTTTCAAATACCGGCCGGTTTTCGCTTTAAATTAAGGATGCTCGAAGAAGAAGTGTAACAAACTTTACTAAACGATTAGTTAATGTTTGCGGTATTCTAGGGTTACCTGCAACCTGCAACTATCCTATGGCCATAATTAGCCTACGAGAGCAATTGCTAAAGTGTTGCGGGGCAATTAAGGGTCAGTTTGAGGTTGCACTGGGTCCAATTTAACTGAAGATTTGTGATCGAACGGTTCTCATTCGAGAGGACCACCTGTGTCTTACAACACATACGCTTTGTTATGTTGTGGCCCTGGGCCATTGCTATTGGGCACTTGGACTTGGGTCAGACACCTGACGAGAGTGATAGTGACACAATGATAGGGAAGAGATACGCAGAGAAAGGGGAATAACATTCGCAACATTTTGGTGATAAACAATGAATTTGTTTATATTATTTTCTTTCATTTTTGAAAATAAAATCAACTTTTTAAAGTTTCGAAAATAACAAAAGTCGTTTATGAACTACAGAAGCACATTGTTCACAAACTTCAAATACTGAAAGATAAAAAATAAATAAAAAATTGAAGTTTTCCAAGTTTGCTTATTCAAGACTAGAAAGAATAGTAATATGCATTTTTTAGGAAACACAATTTATTAAACTAAAATGTTTCATAGTGGAGCTGCAAAAGCTTCAAACCTCGTCAAAAATGTATAAACGACGCCCCGAAAAAAAGGAAAAGAGAGAGAGAGAGGAAAGTGGAAAAAACTGCGGAAAAGTCCAAGAATTTTATAAACAATTTTTGAGGATTTATTATGAATTATTGAAACACATGTTCGCAAAAGTGGAAATAAGACGAAGAGCAGTTCAAAGACTAAGTTTCCTTGTTTTTCTCTTCTATGTTCAATGTAGCTTAGCTCCACAGTGAAAATTCTAGCTTAATAAATTGTGTTTCCTAAAAAAACTATTTATTCTTCCTAATATTTGAATAAGCAAACAACGTGGGTAGGGGCGTACTCGCGGCGCAGAATAGGCAAGCAAAGTTGCGAGCCAACCCCATTCCGCGTGCATCAAGTATTGAATAATGACGCATGTGACCTTTTTTTTAATTTAAAACCAATATTTTTTTTTGGTCAATAGTTAGTGATTTGGACATTTTTTATGACAGTGACGCTTTGCCGGAGAATAACAACTTAAAATAAACAAAGACTAATCATCAAATAAAGAGAGTCCCATTGAGCAACAATATTGTTTTTTTTTTCAAAATTGATTGAAAATGAGTTGCAGTAAATCGACTTAAAAAAATTAAGTATATTTGGAAATAAAGCATAAAGGGTCCGCACTCCGCACAACGCGAAACTTTTTCCGGTGCGCGGCCTACAAAAAGTGGCTCCGCGCACCAGTCAAGTTTCCTCAGTGCACTGTTAAATTTAGATCTACTTTAAATTAAACGGGTTACCCTTTTCACGAAACGATGGGGTTCTTCTAAACAAAACTTATTAATTTTGTACACCACAGAGAACCTAAAACTTTTTCTTTTCCATTACATCTTTTCAGTAACGCAAACTTTTTTGTGAAACTTTCAGTTATCGTAACCTTTATGATATCTTTTTACGTTACCATTATATTTATTCATTCGCTGGTACTTCATTGTAAACATCTGCAGCCGCAAACCCGCAAACAGCACCCATGCTGGCCCGTGCATTGTTGCTAGGCGACGTAAATATGCCCGCACCCCAGACTACACCAACCAAGCGCGCACCCTGACAGCTACCATATCGTTTGCTTTTGTTTTTACTGAACTACAAACATTTATTCCTACCTACAATTCTGAGAATGGAAAATGCCTATGGTGGCGTTTTCCGGGTACAAGGTGCACCAACGAATTTGCAATTACGGTAAGGTTTTACACTTACTTATCCTATTTTCATATTTTAGGGGCGTATTTAGCTTAGTTCCATTATTTCCGTAGAATAATATACAAATACAATTGACACTCATTTCTGGTTCGTGAAAGCCAGAATCTACATCCTTCAATATTCTTGGTTTGAAACGAAAAATGCAAAATTAATAGAAAATTAAATGAGAATAAATGAGAATACCGTGACTAATCAAATGGTACTGTTTTCCAGGGTAACTCTCATCTACAATGGCACATCTTTTGGTAATATGCCCTCATTAACCGAAGCAGCTTCTGGTTCACTCGCAGCACCAGTTTCTGCTTCCGTTGATGAGATAACGCTGCGATGGCAACAGAAAATTGAGAAGCGGGTGAGTTACATGAGGCCGTTTTCACCACTCCGATTCCCTCGGGGGAGTATTTCCTGGGTACAGAAAATAGCATGCTATTATGAGACACGCAGAGAAAAAGACGGGATTTCCCCATGGGGGAATTGAGTGGTGAATCTGGCCTATGGTTAATCACTTGAGTTCTTGTCCCTGACAATATTTATATTTCCAACCTTTGACTAAAAATTAATAACAGTATCTTATAGTATCTAGCTAAACTTTTATTACAGAGCGAAACTGATGGCGCCGTACTTGAAGGAAGCAGGTGATCTTTTTTTATTCTAGTCATTCATAAAAATATGTCTATATCAAACATCAATATTTCAAACTACAGGTTCAAATGTATTTTCATATTATTTTAGGAGAGAAAGACGCTTATTCACTTACATACAAGGGGACGAACTCCCATCGCATTTGGAAGTTTGTTTTCACTTTGTTTCTACAGCTTCATATAAACGAACGTAGTTTGTCCACGTTTCTCTCTGTGGGCGTGGGGCCGATTCTGTTTTCTGCTGATTATGGGTCAGATTTCAAATAGGAACTGCTTCCACATGCCAGCTCCAATGCTCCAACATCTACATAGACTGAATCTGATTTGTTGATGTTGTAATACAAGCCGTTTCACAACTATCTTACAATGTCTTTCAATTAGGCGTTGAACCCAACATCGAAAGCGACGACGGCTTCAGAGGCGCCCGAAACAAATGAACCGAGGAGAAGTACTCGCTTGAAGAGAATATCCCCCCTCGAGTAAGATTGCAGATATTTTGCCAGGATTAGTCGAGAAATAAAGTAAAATGAATCTCCTAGATTCCAAGAGCGAATATGCTTGTGATGCTCATTTTATTTTATAAAATGAGAAATAATTTCAGTATCTGGAAACGTGGCAGTCCATTGGTCGATTCACCAGTGAAAGAGGACCATCGAAAAATGTTGATTTGTCGAAAGGAAGTTATGTTCGTTATGGCGCACTTGGGACCGCTGGGACGGTAAGGGTATCATTACTTTGAAGTGATATATTTTCTGTCGCACGGAGAGAAAACGTCGAGTTTTCGCCACTGAGGAAAACATATTTTCCCATGAAGATTTGACTTTGTGATTGTTTTTGACAGATCTGAGTCAGAAGAAGACGTGGATTTTGTCGTTTGTCGGATAACGATGCTCGGCTCTCATACGCTCATTTTTGAACCGGCACTTCGTCCCGCCGGAATCAAACTTGAAAGTAGATACGGTATTTACACAGCGCATATTAGTGTACTCGAAGAACAATTCACGGACATTGGACTACCGAGTATACAGAGGACTGAAGAGGTTTGGATTGCATTATTTATATAATATTTAATAATAATTTATTACGTACACATAAAATTCATGTATATTTACGTAATCTCGTTACTTGAAATCGCTCAAAGGCGCAAACGTCTAGTACTCTCTATTATACTACGGATGAAACTCCGCGCAAGCAAGGTGCTCCCTCTATGGACGGCGTGCCGCACCGCAGCCGCACCGCAATGGCGGATCACCTTTGTTGCGCAAGTTTTGCCCACCCCTCCTTTTTTAAGATATATTTCATTGTAGGATTTTGTGACGGACGAGTCATTCGTTCTTCCATTGGGCCGATCTATCCACTACAATTACTTCATTGAAATAGGTAAATAATTCTCTTCTTATCTAATGTGTTGTTATCTAATTAGAAACTACTCTCTGTGGAATTTCTTTCTTATCTTTGGTGATATATATATATATATACATATATAATGCTATGCATTTTTTTGCAGTTTCGTCTTATCTTTGATTTACTACTTTGAATTTTAAAATCATTGAATTCTTTCATCGTCTCTTATGGGGTTGCGCTCTTTCTAAGAGTCTAATAAACATTCAAACATTAATGTCTATTTCGTCTGGCCTGCTGTGGAAGCTCATTGTCAGAGCGTCAGATATACCACAAGCCTAACAACAAGCACAAATAATACGAGAAAAAAGAACAGAAAAACAACGCGCTGGTACCTACAAACTCCAAACTCCACGACACAAATAGATCCGTGTTTGCAGACGAAGCAGTCAACTTCCCTAACGATGGACTTTTCATCGAATACAAAATCGATATTCCTCCGAAATTCCGAATTATCGATCGGGAACAGCTGTGTGGACGGACAGCACTTTGTTATACGAAGGAGGTCGATAAGGTAGTCGAATTGTGTTCTACATTACTTCACTGACATTTACTGGTCATGAAAACGGAAATCAATTGCGGAATATACGCATGTGGCTGCCCGTCAATACCCCAAATATTTCATGACAAGAAAATCGACATGGAATAATCGGTGCTTATGAAGTCATAAAACATAAATTAGTTAGAAACTACTATTAGAATTAACACCATTTTATTTAGGATGATATCGCCTATTTCTCTCACCCAATACAAGTGTCATTTGCATGGGACGAAGACTATGGGGCCAACTTGGAAAAAAGTTCTGGTAGGTTTTTTTATTATAGAATATTTTCTTATAAGCGTAGCTGCACTGGGAGATGACTATTCTGATGCCACACGTGAGTTTACGGCTAATTTTTGTTGAAAGGGCTAGATGCTATGATGTTTGTAGCATAGATCCAGGCACAGTCTTTGATAATATCAGTAAGATTTTTTGCAGGATCCTGGCCCATTATGCTCTTTCGCGTATGCTCGCTCGACTACTGGGGAAGGTTCTATGTAAGTGGCTACGGCAGTCTACATCTGCCAACTGCGGAACCTAGGTATGCGTCGGTTTTTTTTTTTTTTTGAAAACCACGTCGTCACGTTAAATTTCTTCAATTGAATTAACAACGCGATCCTTCGCACGGTGATGAATTTCAAAAAAAAAAAATCACCCGGACCTCGCGCGCACCTTGGCGCACATAAATGTTCGCCGTGTACCATTTTCCGTCTGAGTCTCGAGGACAAAGCTTTAAAAAAATGCATAACCTTTAAAGGGAACGTGTCCGTGTCTGCTGTTGGCGTCCTTATTCAAATGTTGCCCTCCATCAGCTTCAAGAATACTTCGTAGGACAATCCGTGGACATTATCGATTTCTTTAATATGCCAAATCAGGTAATTTTTTTTTAAATCAAAATCGTACCAATATATGTGCTCAGCGCATCATTTTCGTGCCAGTTTCTCGCCGCGTACCAGTCGAATTAATTCCTGTTGGTCAGCTCCTCCCGCAAAGGAGGGTGTGTGTGTGTGTATTTCCGGAAAACTGATGCCCTCGATTTGGCGTAAATATAAATACTTACACTTAGCGTTATATAAGGTACATTAGTTCAGCATAGAGCCTTTAAATAAGTCATGGATTTCAGGGAATTGCCATATCAAGGGCTGGCTTAGAAACAGAGGATAGTGGTCACTTAACTCTGAATATATCTCGACTGATCCAATCCAGACAATTTGTTACGAATGAAATGATGAACAAAATGAAATACGGATCCATGCTTTACAAAATTGGGTATGTTTTTTTTCTCTAAAAAAATGCTAAAATATAGTTTACAAGATTCTACCAAAAATTTCAGTGCGAAAAAAAAGAGAAAAACCATTATAGCGAGCGTTCTCAATTAACTGGCAAATGTAATAAAATTATATTATACTACTGTATTTCAACCACACCTCAATTTCAGTCTCAATACCAACTTACACTGGCGAATTATGAAAGTTCTTATGGAATTCGAAGAAGCTAGACGCGAATTATTGCGAATTCGTGGGATCCAAACCAAAGAGAAACTTGTTCATAAATAAATAATAAATAATAAAAAACTGTATATTTTAAATTAATATTCCGCAAATAATACACATTATAAAAAAATCCTTCAAACACCAGGCAATCACCACGAACCTTTCGCACAACACACAGACATTGGGCGTGGCTCATCGCGAAGTGTCTTGCTTTGCATGCCACACGTTGGTGGTTCAATTCCAGCTGCCAACATTTAGTCGCTGATGCTTCCAAAAGTAATGCCATGAAAAGAATGATTACATGTTCAACTACTACTGAGACTGTTTTGCAAACAATACAAACGAATTTTTGTTACCAGTAGTGCATAAAAAGCATAATAGCAAAGGTAAGAAGTATAAAACTAACAAGTTGCAAAACATTGTATGAAACCAACAAAAGATGCAAAACATAAATCATATCATTGCATTTGTGCTAGTTGTAAAGTATAATGCAATAATGTAACCTCTCACGAATAAAATCAAAGAAATTGCACGAATCAGCAGTAATCCCGCTCCCAAAAATGGACCTTACATTAGCTTCCGAACTAGTTTTAGGTGAGTATTGGTGTTATTATTATTAAGTGTACGAATACACAGTTAGATTAAAGTTGTCGTGTATGTTCCGCCATATTTGTGGTGCGCGGATAAAGTGCTTTGCGTTCGCCAACAACTTCTCGCATCCTCGAAGACTTCGGCACAACGTTATCGTATAGTCTTGAGGATCGATATCGTTTATGCCCCAGTTCTTACAACGTTCCATATCACGAATACTTTGGAGGAATTCTTCTGCCCAAGGTGACATTTGAGAGTCTGGAAAATGAATTTCTTCATGGGGATTTTCTACGTTTATCGGTTTATCTCAAAAGGTTGATCGCATAACATTTTAAAGATAGAAGTACCATAGATTGTGTGGTTCCTCGCTCGTTTTTCAAAATTTTCGGCCATTCGATTTGCAAATTCACTCATGAAATTTATGGGAATTTTACTGTTCCATGCAGTCGTGTTGAAGAATGGGGAGGATTGGTAACGTCTAAAGAAAGAGAACCTCAGAAAATAGATCTATCTTTTCATTAGCCAGATGTCCTGTCGTGACTGCGCACGACCGCCTTAATATCATGTATATCCTACCGTAATCCATACCCATTCATAGCTATATTAGTCTCAACCATATATCCCTTAGATATCAAGTACCGTACTCATCCTTAGGTATATCAGTGTATATTATTTAGGAACTGTATATTATCGTTTCTTCTTGTGTTCGGGTTGAACCCGTTGTGTTATTCTATGTATTCTACCCTGTAATAAACCCTTTCTACGGTTGATCCAGATTCTCCGTATATTCAGTTATTTGACTGTATTATCGTCTTGCACCGTATAGTCCAGAGTTCCCGGTTCCCGCGCCATCCCAATTGGGCGGATGATTAACTAGATTCGGAGGCACCCGAGACCCCGACTAGTTGGAGTTACCTAAACGCTCCTTTCCTGGCTATAGCGATCAGTGCGGTTTCCCCTTGTATATTTGTTACCTGTGCCACTAAGGCCACCTGGACTTCGGGTCGAAGAGCTAGAAGTATCCAAACTAACTAATATATTCTTTCTAGTACTTTCATGGTACCCTGAACCGTGAGCGAACCTGGTGACATATTCAATTCAGTCTAATTTCATAATTGGTGCCCCACAACTCACCTCACACCGGTGAACAAACTTAAATTCAAATTTCATTCATTTTATTCAAACTACAACTCAACAAAATGTTTGATTATATTATTCTTTGTTTAATTGTTCTCCTTTTGTCTTTTTCCATTTGGCTGATGCTCGAGCGTATCGATTCGTGGTTTCACGGACAACGTCCGGAAATCTGGCGACTTGTGAACCTGAAAGGAAAGCTCGATCAGTCAAAGAACTATTTTAACTCCCGTATTAACTTGGCTCAGAATCTGCTTGCAACTGACTGGGATAACTTATCAACTGATAGATTGACAATCGAAACTCAGAGGCTGCAGTCTCTTATCTCAACTTTCGAAAAGATTGAAACTAACATTCAGCGCAACTTGTTCGAAGCCGATTCCCTAACTGGTACGAATAAAACTGAAATCAATAACTTTCTGGAGGCCGAGGAAATTGTGCACACTCTAGAACAAACTCGCAATCTTATTATTCAATTACGTAATCTTGCGGAAGATATGACAATGACACTGCGCACAACTACTGAACTCACACCTATCGCGCCGACTCCCCAATTAGAAGCGCGAGAGGGGGCTAATCAACTAACTGCACAAGAGGTGTCGAGAACCATGGATTTGCGTTTAAACCGAGGTCTTCTAGAAATGGATGTACCAGGGTTTAACGGAGACCCCGAAAACTGGGATCACTTTTGGGACGTCTTCTGCCCACTGATTCACGATCAGCCCTACCCTTCCTCAACTAAATTATCAGTTTTGCGAAAACGATGCACTGGGGCGGCGCAACTGTGTATCATGCAATACCCGCAATCTGATCAATTTTACGAGGACATTATTGCTGCCTTACAAGATCAATTTAATGATACGTACGGCAAGAAACTCGCGATTTTTGCTAAACTCTCGAATCTTCCCCGAGCAACTTCTAGTGGTACTGACCTGCAGAGAACTTTCTACGCTGTTAAGGCTATAACTAACCAACTCGAAAGGTATGACAGGGTGGACACGACTCAGTACCGCAGTACAATCAAGTCTAAATTCCCCTACGCTTTCCTTCACCAACTCACACTACTGGAGAAAACTGCTAATACGGAATGGAACACATCTACTCTATTAGCGCACACTAAAACCCTCGTTGACACGTTCGCGGAAACGGAACGAGTCAGAAATATCAACTACGAGAATGCGGCTACCTATACGATGTGCCTGTTTTGTGGCAAAACGGGACACAGAACTATTAAGTGCGCCCTACAACTCCCTAACCACGCCAGACGGGATAAACTAAATGAAGCCGGAGCCTGCCACCGTTGCTACGAAAGGGATCACGGTACCTACGAGTGCCTTGAACCAATGTGCGCACAGTGCAAAGGGCCTCATAACTCTCAACTATGTTCTGCTAACAGAGTAATTAATAAAATACTTCCGCAGGACTACAACTCCACTCAGAAAACGTGGAATAACTCCGCACGCATCGGAAACGGGCCACATTGTAGGCAGAAAGCCCCAACTACAACATTCGGGAGAAAACAAAAAACGAATATAAACAACTCACCTTTACGTTCTGAAGAACTCCAGTCCGCGTCGAATCCAGTCACTTCGAGGGCATGGAATCCGTCACCGGCAAGTAGGGTTCTGGCTCCACCTGAAAGACAAAATAAGGAACTGGTCAACTTTCAATTCGCAGAGGAAAACGAAGGAGGAGTAGACCGTGGAGGTGAAGAAAATGGAGAGGAACGCGAACGAGAGGAGTCAATGAGGAGTACGAGGCGCGAAAATGTAAGTTTTTTCGTCCCTAAATGTAGTCAAAATTCCAATTCCTTCTCATTTTCTCCAAACAGCCAACTCCTTATTTCTCACGGACAACTCCCGATTTTTAATTGTTTTGTTTCTAATAAAAACTTTTTAACAAACTGTCGGGATTTTGAACCTTGCACGACTAACTCTGTGGATGCAACAACTGCATTAACTGTTTTCGATGAGCCTGAACCCCGTTGTTTAATGCAAGCTGGTATGCCAGCGAAAACACGCAAACTTCCTTTGTCCAGTACCGAACAAATACTTATTTTTAGTAATTCTAATGTAACTATGCCAACTAATTCGGTACTAAACAAAGGACACAGACAACTGTGCAACAGAGCCATCAACCAACTTATTAACTTAACATCAAGCATTTCTATGAACTGTGCAAATGGTATTAAAACTCTGTTGTATTTTACGCGGTATAACTGGAGGTCGAAACCTCATAACTACGCGAAAAGCGGTTCGCTGCTCAGAGTGGCTAAGCGCTTTTTCGTCAAGAAAAAGAGGCGAAAAAAAAACTTCTTATTAATCAGTTAACTATGAACTGAAGCATCGTTTTAGCTACTCTCAACTACCGCAAGGTGAACTAATCTAGTGCGTACAGAACTGTCCTTACATCGATAACTTGCTCATGCGTAAACGAAATAAACGAGCACAACTTCAAATAAAAATAACTTTATTCCACATAAAGTGGAGTTAAACATACCACTACTTGTGGAGTTGGAGTCCCGAGTTCCGCTGTGGGAGTTTCGGTTTCCTATTTAAATCTTCTAACTTCTTCGTCGCCGTCACCTTTCGCTACCGATCCACGACGGAGGATACCTGAAAATATAACAACTCATTATCAATAACTAATAACTACATTGAAACGATATTCATGTGTATCTGGATATGTTTAATTCAAATTGTATAACTGCAAACTTCGTTTAAAACGAAAGAATGTAAACGTAGTTAATTTAACTCAACGATTGGTGAAAACTACATCATGGTTATTATCACCTTATCACAACTTTCTCTGAATTACATAATCAGAAAAAATTAACTCGCATAACAAGTGTGTATAAAACTGGCCTGGTTATCCAGTACGAAACTTGTTGCCATCGGAGATCGCGTTCGGTCCCGCGGCCGTTTCTGAAATGCTAATAATAAAACTCCTATTATAATGTGGATAACTTATTCTCTTAGTAGTAAGGAGTAAAACTAGTTTTAAACAACACTATGAACTAGAGTTTGTCCTCGCGATAAGACGATAAACGGTTTTCCGGCAAGTGTCGGCAATGGCCCGCACCTTTCCGGAAAGACCTTTCTTATCGCGAACGGAAAGGACTCTCTTTCCGGCAAATTATCGTTTGCCGCAAACGCAAAGGGCTCTCTTTCCGGAAAATTATCGTTTATCGCGAGCAGAAAGGGCTCTCTTTCCGGCAAATTATCGTTTATCGAAAACTAAAAATCTCTCTTTCCGGTAATTTATCGTTGTCGCGAACTGAACGCGCTCCCTTTCCGGCAAATTATCGTTTACCGCGAATAGAAAGGACTGTGTTTGCGGAAAATTATCGTTGTTACGAAACAGCTGTAAATAGCGACAATTGAGTCTTTAACCCTTTCCAATTTCAATGTGTAATTTATTCCTTGGAAGGAGCTTCGCGGCCTGAACAAATAGAACTAATCCATTCATCTCTAATTCACTGCATTAGTGTGTTACGGTACATGAAGAACTTATTAGATTTGCTGAGAATGAAATTAGCAACCATTTGCAAGCGTTTGTGATGTTTAATATAGGATGTATTTACATTTCAGAGCACAAGGAAGCTTTGCGTTAAGGCAAGGTTACCCTTGAACTTGAACATCGGAAATGTAGGCTTTGATCCTTCTATATTTAATCCACGAAAATTTTTGAAGCTGGATTTGTAGCTCATCGAATAGAGCTCATTAAACTTACTAGTTGAGAACATTATCTTTGTTTTCCAACCGTTATTTGCGCTGTTTTAGGCTAACTGAAATATTTTTGGTGGAGCAAAGTTGACAGTAAATTTCTTCACTTGAAAGCAATGAGACAAGTTGCGAATGGTAGTTTTCAGCAGAGCGAACAATGATTGTAAAGAAAAGTTGAAAACTAGAAGTGTGGGTCCGCAACTTCAGACGTTATTCTCCGTTGAATTTCGTTCCCTGGAAGTTGTCCGTTTACTTTCTAAGGATAATTTTAGAGGAAAAACGAGCTTACAGAAAAACGAGCTTTGCGTTTTCTGACAGTACATGAAAAGACCTTTCGAATGAGGTATAATATATGCCAATACGAAAAATTGCCCATTGTACTTTATTTCTGCTCGCCTCACAAACAGCCTCGCGGACACCTGCCTCATGCCACAAGCGCCTCGTGTCCCACTACCGTACTCTTAATTGCAGAATCAGGCATTTGGCGTTACATTCGGCGGGACTTTCAAATTTTGTCAAACATACAGTATTCACAACTGGAATATCAGGCATTTCGCATTATATTTCGCGTATTTTTCAAATGTTGTCCATTTTTTCTTGGAATTTTCCATTTTTTTTGTTTTGTACCTCATTTTGTGGGTTTGTGTTATGTTTAGCTACTATATTACTTAAGAGTGGAACATGTAATACTTTATTATGATATGAAATGGGTAGTAGCTGTTATTGTGTGCATTTGCAGCAACACGGTCCCTTTTTAACCCGGAATTTGTATTCGTATGTGTCATTCGCCGGTCGTTTGTAGTAGACACATGCACTTAATGCATTCGCTTACTTTTGATTAACCATATCGCCTTCCGTTTGGTACGTGTTTTGCATGTTGTTGCTTTTCAGGTACCGTGTCAAGGATGGCTACCTATCACAAATGCAAAGGGCGCCAGTGCAGCATCGGAATCGATTGCGATCATTACTGGCATTCGTTCTTCTCCCACTAAATGGTACGTTTGTTTTGTTGGTTTGCATATTGTCTAGGAATTTTTGTCACATCGCAATATACAACAGCCCGTATTCTCGGGTCGACGGGAATGTTCCGTTTGGGAGCTCATTCGTATGCCAATTTTTCCTCCAGCTAGTCTAGATAGTCGAGAAATTTGCATACAAAGGATTTCCCAAACGGAACGTTTCCGTCGACCCGAGAATACGGGCTAATATGTCTAGGAATTTTGGTCACATCGTCGTATGCCTGTGTTTGATCATACTGTACCTTTATTTCTAGTTATAATCGATTTAGTAATGATGAATTGCTGCATTAACAGTTGCTAGCATATAAGCGAACAACTCGCTCTTTAGATGTTCATGAATGGTCACGGACCAATGCAATGGGTCACACTTCAATGTCGGGTCCCATGCCTCCTGCTATGAATATGGTCTCGTCTAATTTGTAGCAACTAACGAAGACCATATACGGGTAAGTGTAAGTGATGATATATTCATATTTTTTATTATTATCATGTCCATGTTATTATTGTGGAACATTTTGTCTTGTAGTCTGTATATTATTGTTGTCTTACATGGAAAATTTGTATGTGGTGTAGTCGACCGACTTCTACTATTTTTCAGGTTGCTGTTGTTTCGATTTCGACACGTTATGTACACTGGTGAGCTTGTACACACAAGTTACGACCTCAAACTACAGTACATTACCAGTTGTTTCTATAATATAGGAATTCCAGCGTTCCGGAAATTTATTATATTGTTGAAATTGTGTGTTCTTTGCTGTGAGTTATGTTTATTCATTATCCCTTATTAAGGAAGAAACGAATTAAGTTAATTTTTAGCCCTTCTTTTGCCTATGGGATATCGATTTTTTTGTGTACCGTGTTATGCATAATTTACTTCACATGACCCAAATTGAACTGTAGTGTGCGATCGTGCGATGTGTTATGATTTGAAGCGAAGGTTAAGGCTGTTAAGTTTCTTGTTTAAGCTACACTGATAGTCTCGTTCCTCTTCCGAATTACAGATAGAAAAGAAATTAGGGTGGAAGATTCCTTTTATTGCAACGTTTACGAGAAAATATCTGCCGAATTAGAGTCAAATTCTAATTTGCATAAGATCACAGTAGCGAAAATTTATGTGACAAGTAAAAACCGAATTTTCCCTAGACCGTTTCTCCGGTATACATAGGTATCGTACTTTAACCCTCAAGCTTCCCCATGATTCGTTCCTTTTTTGCGTCACATTTGATGTTTTTGATTATCTAATATTAATAAACCTTTGTTTGGTGTTTTATTTACATTCTACCATCGGTTTTAGTATGTGTTTTTTTTACTTACGCCGAGTATTAAACCCACTGAATACGATACGACATGGGTCATCTTTGTCACCAACACCATCTCAGTTCATCAAAGCGTAAAAAGGACGATACGTATTTAACGTTTTTATTTAGTTACTTACTGAATTTATTGAAAGCGTCACTTTTTTTATGTGAAGCGAAAAAAAAGGAAACGCAATTGCATGATACTTTGAATCCTGTCGCAGTGAGATTTCCATGTTGCGTTTTGCCATTTTTAAGTTGTGGTTGTTCGCCGCGAAAATTTTATATTTTCGCGGTAAATCGTTGTTCCGGGAACCTTCCGCGACAAATTGTCGTTTATCATCTTAGTCACCAAAACGATAAACGATTCAAGTTGTTTTCCTTGTCGCCTAGATTCGCGAAACGATAAATTTGCCGTTTGTCGGCAAAACAATATTTTGCCAAACGATAATTTGCCGTTTATCGCGGAAAAATTGTGTGCGACACGATAAATTTGCCGTTTGTCGGCAAAAAAATATTTTGCCAAACGATAATTTGCCGTTTATCGCGGAATAAATTGTTTCCGACACGATAATTTTACCGTTTGTCGCCAACAATTTTTTTCCGATACGGCTACAAAAGCGTTTTTTTCTTATCGGAAACAAAATTTATCGCGAAGGAAAAGCTCTACTATGAACTGAAAAACTGTGGTTTGAAGGGATTGCCCTGGCCTGAAAGCCCTTCAACCACCTGGACAAGAAGAAATAGTCTGGAGGGATTGCCCGCATGAAAGCCCTCCGACTATCGACGAGGAAACGACGCTCACCTCCATTTCTGCGGGTCTGCATTCGACTGCTGACTGCAAGTCGGCCCGTTGTTGCCGCAAAACAACGCGATAGTGCCTGAAATGGAGATGGTCACGCACGAGGACAAGGACAATCGACTAAACACAATTCGCGAAATATTAAGACAATCACGTTGATACTAACAGTGAATTTGTTTGTTTATTTGTCCTATTCATCCTAACTTTTCTCTAAAATCACCTTAACTTCGGTTTTTCATCGATAACTGAGCCCTGACGGCTGTAACTATACGGTTCCCTTCCCCGGAGGGGCGCTACGCACCGTCTAGATAACTTTATATAAAAAACTAACAATAAAAACAACTTTAAATCGTAAAAGTATAACTGCACAACTAATCCGAGAAATGCACGCTTCTCAGTACCGCAACCACAGGGGCAACCGTTCCAACTAGGGAACACTTCGACCGTCGGCGTGGGCTCCACCGCAACGCTGGCCTCCACCGTCGGCCCGACCTAACTAAATTGGATACGGTACTTGGCTCGCGCGAATTAGAAAACACTCCTCGTTCAAAAATTGCTCCCCACCCTCCACAGGCAAATTAAAAGAAGCAATTAAAGGACATTGTTTATTACATTTAAATTCGTTAACGAACCTTAAGTATATGTAAATACAGTGTGGTATGAAAAATAACCGTGCTAAAGCTCTCGATACACCTACCTACACGTATAAAAAATTATGAGACAATATCGGAAGATGCTACCTATATAAACAAATAGACATTTCTAATAAGCTCAACAAAAAAGGAGAGCAAAGGGATAATAAAATATCAATAAATGAAAATACTTAAAACCAGTTTAATTGTAAAGGGAAAGGAACTGCAGAGGTAAAGATATGTCCACTACCACGGGACAAAGATGCCTAGGTAGAAAACTGCCTTCTCATCTATTATAAAATTTAGGAAATTGCAAAATTGCCGCATATAATTGTTGAATATACTACATGGCAGTGCAATTATCAACAAACGTTTAGTTGACACGAGGTAGTGGACAAGCCGACAAGCCTTCCACAATAAATTCAGACTTTCTTCCATACAGACACGGTTAATGAGAATCCGAACAAAAATGACAGGAATGGACTGCTACCCTTGAAAAGGCATAACATAAAATATATCCTTAGTACATTTTAATGTGCATGTGCGTTCCAAAGAGACACATCCTTCGATCCTTCACATGTATCGTATCGTACCGTCCGAAGTTGGAGCAGTGGCAAAATCATCGTCTCTACACGTGTTCACGCACAACCTAAAATAGTAAAAGTGAGGTGAGAATGAACGAGATTATCGTACCGGCGCGAAGTCATATATAGGGAGTTGGTGGCGAGAAAAATACGTAAATACTACGAGTCATGAGAACAATACTTGGGATTGGCAACCAAGAAGAATTATGCTAAAAGAAAGCATCAGCGTGCATACGTGCTTTGATACTAGCGTAACTAGTGAAAAGAAAATAAGAGAATCATCGAATAGTTACCGTATAAACAGACGACGATAAAATTCGTTATATCTTCTGTCTTCCGCGCCAAGCCAATGTGAGTAGCCCACTCTATAAAAAAACACTCGTTCGCCCCGTTGGGAAAGTCATCTGGGGCAGGATCGCGACGAAATTCAGATAATGTTTTCACATTGAAATATCTGTTTTTAAAAGTCAGCATCTCATAGAAGTTAGTCAGATGCATTGATGCATTCTCTGTGGGAAAACTGCATCAAGTTCCACGTTATATGAGCTTGCAAAGGTCTTTCTAGAACAACACACTCTGATTACAGAAAAAAAATAAACAGACCTACGCAACCACAATTGTTCCACACAGCGTCCTCGACGAACATAACGGGAGTTCGGAGTCATTTAATTCGGAGAATGTGTGTCTGAAAACAGGTGGTGGCGCAGAAATATTAAACATTAATTAACAAACTAGTGTGTGTAGCAATATGACGAAAGATATTCAATAACAATTGAATGACTAAGTAGTGACAAGGGACAGGGTGAACAATATGAGATCAGCAAAGAACACGTCTAGCAATAAGCAAAATACCACTAAAAAGGAAGTGCGCACCATTCATGAAATAGTTTCTAGTTTCTCATAACATACCTCTCCTTGCAGGTTTTCTTCGTTTCTTCATCTCACAATCAGGCCATCCAAAATGAATGATAGCGAAATTCCTTCACGAACTCGACCTTGGGCATCAGATCACAGCTGCCTCTCGCTAAAACAACCACAGAAAGAGTGTCTTCATCCACAACCCTAATTAAAACGAAGTTATGATAAGCAAGAGCAGCAATACTCACCAAACAGCCATGGTCCGACAGTTCATACATTGAGGGACTCTGCTTGTGCATTCGTGCTTCCATTTTTTTCGCATCCTCAGCATGCTCATTTTCGCTGTACACCTAGAAATATAAGAAAAGTTAAGATAACGAAAAATTTACGATAATCCAGAGCGTAAAGCGGGATAATAAAAGGGACACGATAAAATGCAGTAGCACTCTGACCAAAGATATTCGCTGACTAACAACTGAATGACATGACTCGTGCCTGAGTAGTGACAAAGGACTGTCTGAACATCAAAAAGATAAGCGAAGAACATACCCAGTCAAAATAGCAATACAAATTAAGTTGGAACCAACCATCCATGGCAATAGGTCTCTCCTTGCACCTTTTCCTCATCTCCAGCTCACAAACAAATAAGACCGTGTCAAACGTAGGATAGAGAATTCCAGCTCGAACTGGGCACCAGTGGCAACAGGCCACTGCTCGCTCTCCTAAAAGAACCAGAGAAAGAATATCCAGCCACAATCCTAATTAAAACGAGGGTTCTATAAGTAATAATACTCACCAAACTGAGCCATGGTCCGGTAGCTCATTGTGAGTCTCTGTTTTCTGTTTTTCTCGTCTCCTCAGAGTGCTCATTTTCGCTGCATATCTAGAAAATGATTTCCGATTTCTGATAAAGTAGATGCCGGAAATCCTTTCCTGCACAAGTAATTAAAGACATAAGCAACCCAAGATACGTCATTAAATCAGTGCGTTAAAATAACAATAAACCTGTAACACCAAAAAGCAAATGTAAAAAAATATTCATACCAATAGGTTCCTTGCACCTTTTCATTTTCTTCATCTTACACCAACCAAGAGGGACATCAAAACTCCTGCACGAACTCGACTTGTATCAAATCGTTGCCTTCTCTCTAAAAGAAACAAAGGAAGAGCAGGAAGAGTGTCTTCGTCTACAATTCTAATTTAAAAAGATACTGAGAAACAGATAAGGACTCACCAAACAAACCACGGTCCGACACAATTCATTGGGCATCCTCAACATCACAGCCTCAGTAGTACACACAACGCTGGATGCCAGGCACAGAGCGCCGACAGCAGACAACAGACACGCAGAGGTGGCTCCGCCTCCTTTCGCGTGCACCGTGCATTTTATAACTCATTTTCGCGTTTGAAGAGGAGTGCTTAATTTTGTGGGAAGGAATTGTTACGGTTGTTTATTTTCAGCAGAAAGTATTCCCTTGATGAAAAATCACGCTGAGTAAAGGGTAGTGCTTATTTGGGAAAAAGTTATCCTATTTTCAGTAGAAAAGTATTCACTTGATACAAAAGCTATTCTATGTTAAGAGTATTAAGCAGAGCAACGAATAATACACGAGTAGACAGGTATTTTTGTGAGAAGCAAACTATTTCGGGTATTGGGGTGAAGAATTACTTCATTGGAATTTGGAATATGCAGTCGATTCTTTACGAGGTTCATTAAAGCCCCAAACCAAACGTCTGCAATGTAAAATCCGCGTCAGAAGCAGAAGGCACACGAATGAAGGAAACTTAGGAGCCTGGAATGTCTGAAATGTTCGAAAGGTCTAAGACTAAGACAATATCACCCTATGATGATTAGAGCTCGATCAACTTACTACGCTGGTCAATTTCATCTTCCGATGAAGCTATTGTGAGCAGAACCGTTCTATTTATAATATATACATAAATACTCTATTTGGAGGCTATTTATGGTGGTCGACCTATTATTGAGGTAAAAGATGTGTCAGCTTGAAGCCGCGAAATATCTTATTTTCCTTCAACCTTCTGTTATGTGGAATTTGGTGAAGGCTCCACAAGTTCGCTGCGTAAATGGTATGTAAAAGTTATTCTAAACTGATGACCATATCCATTTAAACAAGTTGTAGCCGTGAGTCCTGTACACATTTTTTTCCTGCTCTCACTTTACATTCACACTTGCATTACTTTATATTTACTCTCGCGTTCACATTGTGCACTTTAAAAACGGGCCGGTCGCGGTCCGGCGCGCTGGCGAGACCGCGGACCGGACGCTCTCCTCTGCGTGTCTGTGTGTCTGGTTGTCGGCGTTCTGTGCCTGTCGTCCAGCGTTGTGTTCAGTAGTACACCTTCTCACCACTGTAATTGAGTCATGGAAAGAACATCAATAAAGAACAGCGCATTATAAAATAAGCAATTTAAAAAAAGCGGAACTGTCACATAATGGCGAAAAAAAGATGATGTTTGGCAACGGTTGCGGTTGCGCACCTCCACGGTCGAGGTCGCAGAAAATGTCCGCTCCGCGGGGGTAAATTTGGCTGCCACCGTTGGGGTCGACCGCCACCGTTACACCTTTTTTCGCCTGAGCCCAACGGTTGGGGTTGCAGCCGCGAACCGAGTTGCTTTCACGATGGTTACGCAGCGCATTTCACCGCGTCGCGTGCGCGCGGTATATCATACAGACTGGAAGGCCAGCTAGGCAGTTACCGTAATCACGAGTAGACTTGCAGCCAGGATCCAAGTGTGATATTCGGAATAATACTTTGTAATAATACCTTAACTACCGTATCCTAACTATGATACGAAGAGGTGTATAAGAGTTAGTTAGTTCCAACCTCGTTCTTCGCTCTAACTTGTTCTCTCTTATAATTCTTTCTTATTCCTCTATGTTGTTATTAATCTGTAGGTCCCTTATGGACATTGTCGTTCTTGTTGGGAGTGTCGTGACTGCGCACGACCGCCTTAATATCATGTATATCCTACCGTAATCCATACCCATTCATAGCTATATTAGTCTCAACCATATATCCCTTAGATATCAAGTACCGTACTCATCCTTAGGTATATCAGTGTATATTATTTAGGAACTGTATATTATCGTTTCTTCTTGTGTTCGGGTTGAACCCGTTGTGTTATTCTATGTATTCTACCCTGTAATAAACCCTTTCTACGGTTGATCCAGATTCTCCGTATATTCAGTTATTTGACTGTATTATCGTCTTGCACCGTATAGTCCAGAGTTCCCGGTTCCCGCGCCATCCCAATTGGGCGGATGATTAACTAGATTCGGAGGCACCCGAGACCCCGACTAGTTGGAGTTACCTAAACGCTCCTTTCCTGGCTATAGCGATCAGTGCGGTTTCCCCTTGTATATTTGTTACCTGTGCCACTAAGGCCACCTGGACTTCGGGTCGAAGAGCTAGAAGTATCCAAACTAACTAATATATTCTTTCTAGTTCTTTCATGTCCGCAAATACGGCGCCAGATTTGAAAGGTTTTCGGTCTACCTTTGGCTTTCCAAGTTACTTGGTGGAGTACCCGAAGTCGAGAACTCTTTGACTGTTTTTTATTATAAAATAAATCAAAATGACAACAGCATAAATCGGTTCGGGGGAAATTATTATTATATTTTTATTACGTTCCCTTACCTCAAATGCATACTCTTTGCGTGAAATTCATGTAGTGTCATCCCAGTGTATGTCCGATTTGAATCAATAGTCATGTTTTCGGCCTCAAGGACGTAGTGAATTTCAGTGATATAGACCTGGATTTGAAGAAAAGTCTGTTAAATTATATTGCTACTTACGGTTCCCTGTAATTTATAATAATCATAAGCCGTCACCACTTTTTACAACGCGAAACTTGGCTCCAGGGCCGCACCCCTCGCATCGTGCCGTACAGGTGCCAGGCTGGTGCATACTTCCGCTCTCCTTTTCCGTGCAGGTGCGGCACCCGCACCGAGTTTCCCCGGTGGAAACTACTCAAAAAAATTCTTGCTTATCTACACTCACCCTTGCTGGTTGAAGAATAAGTTTCCTCGCCGTGGCATATGATCCAAACACAAATTCGGATTCTAACTGGTAGACCTCTTTTAACCAGTCAAATTTTATATCCGACAGGCGGTCGACATTAAAATTGATCTGAATGTTGGAAAGTGTAGTGTAGTTTCATGAAGGTGAGCCCGATATTCTAATTGCAGTCTGTAAGCCTTTTTGAGCCCCGACCAACTCAAATCAGACGGAAAAGTGGAGAAGCTGTTGATAAAAGACAACAACATTTGCTATTTACTGGGGAAACAGGTGACACAATCTAACTCATAACTTTATTTACCTTATACTGTGCATACCGCCATGGTATCATCATATGCGATACATCAGGATATATATTGTCGTATTTTTGTAAGATATAGGACAGATTATGGAGAGATGTAAAGGGAAAATCATCTAGATCAAGAGTGGCCAACCACTTAACTTCATGTCTGAATACAGAAAATGTCAAATTTATTTTCCGGTGAATGTATTTGTGCGCAAGACTAAATTATCCAGTAACTACTGATTAAAATGAATAAAGCGGTATAACATCAAGTTTTTGAAACGGATTTTGGATATCTGCATTCCCGTGCACCATATGCAAATGAGTATACATGAATAAAAAAATCGAGCTCAATTTGTTAGCATAAATACGTAAACGTAAATAAATGTAGTTGACCATCATGCCTTAAAAAAACCTGGCGCTATGCTGCTTTAAAAATTAGACGGTTAGGAAAAGTACCTTGAACGCAGTACACAATCGTTGATTGCGCTGAGCACTTCTGCACGATACACCCGTGTATTTGGATCCTATAATAGAAGCTGGTTTAATTTAAGGCGGCTAAACTTATGAGAAAGCTAGAGGACAACTTTATCGACCGAAAAAAATTTGGAAATGAAACCTTGAAAAAGTTTCCGTAATCACGAACAGGAACTGGAAAATCAGACCACGGAATAAGTTCTAAATTTGCTCCCAAAATGTCTTTGTAGACTTGAAGCACATCCGACACCTGTAAAATACACCAGGAGGTGATGGGAAAATATCTTAGATTTAAAGCTGTATCACAGACGGTTTTTGAAACGCACGAGGGACCCTGTATTCCTATATAGCGTATGTAAATAACTGCACGATCTTTAGTCTAATTATATTCATTTGCATATAACATATTTGAATGAAGTTGTCCAGCATTGTATCCGGCCGTTATGTCGCTTTACTTATTATGTCAATAGTGTTTTCAAACATGCATTGTGTGCAGTCCAACTAGAAGAGAAAGACGCCTTTTATGAAAGCCTATTTTGCATTTATTTTCAACCATGACAAACTATTTGATAGTGAACTTTCTTCTGTCTGACCTGTTTGGAAAAACTATTGTAATATACGTAGAACTTAGTGGCTCCATGTGCTATCCAAGACTCGAAAAACTGGACGAACACTGACCAATCGCTAAAATAGGTTTATTAATTTATTACAATTAGACGCAGCGTATTTCTGAACATCTGACAAACACACACACACACACAAATGCACACACGCACACACACACGCACACACACACACGCACACACACGCACACACACACACAACACACACAGAACATACGAACACACACACACACACACACACACATATATATATATACACACACACACACACACATATATATACACACACACACAGACACACACACAGACACACACACGCACACACACACACACACACACACACACACACACACACACACACATACGCTGACGAAACTTATCACGATAGCCACTTGGAAACGACTTTTTTCCACGACACAAGCTCGCCAAGTTTCACGTTTTACACACTTGACGCTTCACAGCAAGGTTTAAAAATAAACTACCTATTGAAGTAAATTGGTTGTAGGAATACGCCCAATGCGTGTTTGAAATTACCATCTATCGGAGGACGCACGTCTCTAAAACGCAGTTCCTATATTTTATAGGAACGATAATAAGACTAAAATTTGTTGGGGATTTTAGCTCACAATCAGATAGCGTAAAGTTGCGGCAATTCAAAAACATGGGTTCGGTCATCAATACATACAGTAAGCTTCACCTGACAAGCCTGAGGTTTCATATAATTAATTTGGTTTATTTTTCACTTCGTTCTACCTACCAATAAAATGTCAATCATTCCTTTAAAGCGAAATGCCAGCTCCTTTGGAAAATTTGCATATGATAAGCAAATCCTATGTATCCTATGCTAATTTTGCGCGATCGTCCACGGCTATCGCGCAAAATTAGCATAGGATACATAGGATTTGCAATCATATGCAAATTTTCCAAAGGAGCTAGCATTTCGCTTTAAAAGAAAGACTTACTTAACTTCCATTAGGTGAAAATTGTCTTGACTTCCAATTGCGCGCACATATACCCTTGGAAAAGGTTTTTCTCGTAAGTGCTCCGGTAAAAGAATTGTACCAAGGTGTCCTGAACATGCTTGTATTTTTTATTAAGTAATTAATACCTAACATTGACCTAATTGTAAGCAGAAAAGAACATGTACACGTTAGAGCCATAAAATAAAGTGCCTAAGTTCTCGTGAAGGATGTTCAATTTAAAGTTTTTAAGGGCTACGGGGCTCCGCTGGAAATCTGCATCCTATTTCTAATCTGGAAGCAGTTTTCAATCTGTCAGCTTCTTGTGACTTCGTAAAAATGTCTTCACTCAGGTTTTCATACCAATTATCGTGCAATTGAGTATCTGCTCACAGTTCCGATGAAAACAACGACTTCTTATCTGAAGCCATTCATCGTTCAGCAAGTATTCGATACTCGCACTGAAAACACAACCTTTACTTACGCTTACAATTCATAAATTCGAATCACCTCGCATCAGTTTAAACTTCTAACACTTACGGATTTGTTACGTCGGTTACAAAAACAAAGCGCACTTCGTCGTGCGATACCCTGTAGCCGTGATGGAGGTAAATACCCTAAATAAACAAGAATATGAATGCAACGGTGTTTTTCATTAACTAACGGTTACCGATTGTCTTTCAGTTAGTATTGCAACAGTGTAACAGTGAGCCACGTGTCTTACAAATATCATAAATAAACTGGAAATTAACGAGGAATGTACTGTGCTCCATTATCAATTCAGCTAATCGAGTTAACTATTTGGATTAATGGTCGTCGAAGTCGAACCACCGCTTCACAGTCACAAACAAACCGCAGCTCGTGCAAGGATTCTAAACCTCCACCTGCAAGCTTTCATTGTCAACAACCCCAATATTCAATGGTGTAGTAGTTGTATTCACATGCGAAGACTTTGTTGTCCCTCTAGTGAAAGATGTGACAGACATCCTTATTTCAGAAGAAGCCGATCCTGAAGTTCAGTGATAACGCACGTATACAAACAAACACGTGCCATACCATGACATGATCCATGAAGTAGTGGACTTGGTCTTATTTCCATAATGTGCGCGCAGCTTCTCACCTCGGCATGAGGCATGACTATGCTTCGGTTTTTGTTTTAAAATAAATTGTAAGCAAACTTACGGAATGCATTGAATATCCATAAAAATAGAAAGAGTGAGATGAATGCAAATACAAGACGACTGTTTCGATATCGTCGAATAAAATGTCGGAAACTCAGCATTGTTCTTTTTCTATTTGAAGGGACAGGCACACGGAAAAGGTTCTGCAAAGTTTTATTTTCTTGCGGAGAAAGAGGATTTTAAAAGATGATCTGAGCACACATTCCATAACACACAAAACACGCGGAGTTGTACTCCGATCCGACTATATACCATAGCATAGGGGCAGATACAAAAAATTCTCTATGTTATGCACACAGGTAACAAAGAAAGCAACAATATGCATATGCAAGTAATGACACGAAAAAAAAACAATGCGTGGCACATACTGTAAAATGAGCTCCTCTGAGAAGAAAATGAACTTTTTTGATCTAGGAAAAAATTTGGGGTGGAAAGCGAAAAAAAAAGAGAGGCCGGATGAAACCCAAACTATGTTAGCTATTAGCGCTATTGCGCTAACAAAGGATATATGCATTTCAAGATCAATATCGTCCGTGAAGCTGTAAGTCAGCCTATACACATGCGATATTATCGCAACAGTCAGTGAATGTACCAAAACACTAGTGAGCGTTGTTTGTAGAGTCGCGTCACACGAAACGTTTATTTTTTACATTCAAGCCTCCTTACCATATTTTCTCTGCATTTTCAATTCGCCTGAGAGGTAACCTCATGGTAGGTCGCGTAACTTCTCATCACTTATCTGATTACTGGGTAATAGGTCAGTTCCGATCTTCTTCTATTATCGTATTTGTTGCCCTGTCCCTGTTTCTAAACATTTATTGAACACACTGAAAATAATCACACGTGAAAAACAGAGAAATGGAAAATGGAGGAAAGAGAGTGAGAAAGTGAAAGTAAGAGAAAGAGAGGACACAAGAGGGGGGGAGAGCGAGGGAGAGAGAAGGATGAAGAGTAAACTAGAAAAAATATAGATAAAGAGAGAGAGAGGAGAGAGAGGCGGGCCTCCCGTTGACCACCAAAGTACGGGAGTTTGTCCCCGCCCCGTCTATAACTAGACGGTCGTTCGTCTGGTTTTGACCATCCCGGAGGGAAGCACGAAAAGGGAAAAGGACTTCGAACTGACCATTCCAGACGTAAAGGTGCATAGTAAGGACAAGAATTGAACGAGAGAAACAGATAGAGGCCACCCAATGTGGAAAAGAATGAAAACCACGCCACGAAACATCATTAAAGCGAAATACCGGCGGTTTTTGAAACACATCCAGTAGACCAGAATTCTTATGCGGCTTATGCAAATTTGCATAAATTAGAATAAAAAATCATGCTAAATTCGAGCAAATTTGCATAACTACCTAAGAATTCAGTTGTCCACGATGCGTTTCAAAAACCGGCCAGTATTTCACTTTCAGGTGTTGGTTAGCATCACTTCCTTTTTACGTTTTTTTTGGCATGAGTACTTTCTCTTATCTTTGATATTAATATTCACGTCTTTTTATCATTTACTAAAAATTGTGAAGAAAGTTAGAATGAAGACTTGCTATGATATCTAAGAACATGTGCAACAAGATTATCAAATGAATAAATAATAATCCAAACACACTATCTGGGAGTAATACATTGTCTTCCCATTTTTTCACCCAAAGCCATTTCTTGCTGTACACACATTTTGGACCTAATGTGTCACAATTCACACATTGCAAAATAATATAGTAGTGTTTTCATAGGATTACATTCTCCAACAAATCGTCGAGTTATTTACATTTGACGGACACACGAGTGTGATAAAACACTCATACTTCCTATACAAAGATAGCGCATTGTAATAATTCCTAGCCCTTGCTTTTAGGCTAAGGTATATGCGTCAATGTCATAAACTTACTACAAAAGCAATAAAAGTTTTGCTTTTAAGCTAAAGCTCTGGCGGTCTTTGATAACCTGCAACGCGCGCCTGCCTGACTCACTTTCTTGACTTACTGTATTGCTATCAACATTTCCGAGTAATTTTACAATGTCAACAATGGGAAATTGTACCCAAGAGCCCACCCATGTAAGGCTATCAGAATATTATTGCCCAAAAAGTTGATAACAGGCACAGCCTGCCGCCCCCGAGTTTTCCACTTTTGGTTTTCTCGCTAACTTTCTGTTCGCCCACAGAGATGTTGTTATGTTTAAAAAATGAGAACATGAAACCCCAATCAAGCAATATTTAACCTATATCACCGATACAAACAAATATGATGCACTAATTTTTTTCCTAGAATAAACCAAGAACCAAGAACAATGGTTACCGAGAAAATAAGAAAAAATCAGAAAAAAATTGTAATTGTAAATATAAAATCATTCTAGTAATTTCCGGTCTCTTGACTCTAGTACTTTAGTCACAGCGATTTTCAAATCTATTTTTGTTTAACATGCTGCAAGATGAAACCCATCAGACAGGAATAATTCATAATAGATTTATATTTTCTTACGATCTCCTTCATCAACACACTATTTGTTTACTTTCTAAGGGAAGTGTCTGTGGTCTAACCTCTCCCCAAAATGCACACTCTTTCTTTGCATGGTGCATGCGGTAAACAATCCCTTTAAAATGTGCGAAGACACCCTGTAAACAAACTTTTTCCACTCTTTTTTAGTGTCACAGCTTGTCCATTTGAATTTCTATACTATGCGGTGGGACTATTTTGGTTCGATCCTTTTAAAATTCAATGTTGGTTGTGAATGTTCTTCAAACAAACAAACAAACAAATATTACATTCATTTCTCCTCCAGACATAACCATCATCTTCGTTGAAGCAATTGTACGAAATTACACAGTTTTTTGTGTCAACTTATGTTGTTTTCTCTACTCTATTTCATGTTACGATTTTTGCTCCTAATTCTGTGGTGCGTCAAAATTGATGAAACTTTTTCAGGGAAAATGTAGCGCAATCCAGAACACCGGAATCTTGTGTCCCATTCGGCCAGTCGTGGACATGGGACATGGCCAATGATTTTCTAGTTATCACGTCTGGTGAGTATTTCGGTTTATCAATATTTTTTGTTTGCACAATATGTGGTACATTTACGTTACATATGCCTCGGCCAGAGAATACCTACGCCCACGAGAAACACGGTTTCCAGTTTCCACAACACTTGCGCAAGATGTCCGGAGTTCTAGGCGTGAAGAAATGATGTTTTCACAGTGATATTTCAGTAATTCCGGACATCCTGTGCAAGCAAATTGAGGAAAACTTTTTTCTCGTGGGCATGTCCCTTTGCGTGTCGACGCACCACCCACGCACCATGTTTACATTTTGATGATAACCCGACCTTTTTCAGCAAATGTTTCGACACGAAAAGTCTCAAAATTGATTGTGATATATCCATCGCTTACTCCGTTCACTGGTAAACGTTTCGCTCAATAGCCATGTCAACTGAATGCTGTTCCTGTGTTGAAAAGAGAGGAAGGAGAAAAGCCAGCTGGTGAACTTTTCTTTGTCAACCTACTAATTTATCTAACCCAAGTTCGTCTATTGTTATCGTAATTATCATCACCTCGTTAATCAATATACCTATCTCTATCACAAACCTCTGTTTAACTAGTACCTCACTTACCTTTTAAGAATTATTTGTTTTCCTCATCGCGGCCCTACAAGGTCGAAATTACCCCACGCGCAACATCACTACCTCATGATGTACATAAACTTTTATTTTGATGTATTATTGAAAGTCGATGAGCTGCTGGTGTGCCAGGAGTGCGCCAATGGTGTGTGAACTAAAATGTTCACATTTGAGCGCATTCCTTGTGTGCCTGCAGTTCATCTTCACACACTCTTTTTGATTGAATGCCGCAAAAAAAATCGTCCTTGCATTATATCTTTGTGTTTTGCGGTTTTCATATAAGTTACATGAACATGTGTTTAACCTTGTATATTTGACGAAATAAGAACAATAGAATTTTGCAGTCATGAAATATTTTGTTGAATAAGTTTTTGTTTTGATAGATATACCAAACGTTGCATATTGAACTGACTGTTAATTTATTTGTGTACTTTTACGCCGTTGTTCTGATGAATTCTTTTTCTTTCTAATTTATCTTTTATCTACCTTCATCTAAAATTTACATTCGCTATTTACATTTAAGTAGATATATGTTTATATTATAATATTATACCATGCCTTTTGAAAATAATCATAGACATTTGTAATATATACAAGCGTATATCTATAACCTATAAAATTATTGATTTTGTTTTGTAGTTTTAGCTTCCATGCGCCGTTGCTCTGATGCAATATTGTTACTTTTGTTTGCTAAAATTATTTTACTTTATGTTTTCTTGCATTTACCCAAAACATCTAATACCTGTTTCTAGTATGCATTTTGGGATATGATATAACTTGGATTTGGTTTGGGAGTTATATTTTGGTAGCGGTACTATTTATTCTCTTCATGCAGTAATAAAGTAATCTTCCAATAAATGTTTAATCGCTTTTCTTTTCTTCTGTTTTCTCGGTCTTTTTCCTTCGACTTGAGGTCTAAAATGGAATTTATTTATAAAATTTCCCTAAAATAGTCATATTTTGTTACCAAAATAAATTACGGCAAGTAATTTGTATCTGGCGTATGCGTATACATCAAAAATATTCATACACGAAATATGGATTATATATTTTCGATGTGCGGGTAACTTGTGTCGTGTAATTCTTTTCACATATTTATAGGAAACCATTTATAAAGGTCTGGAAATAGTACGGATTTCTGCTCCTTCTTGCTATTCTTCTCCTTTTTACTACTCTTTTCGCGTTCCGAGCGCTTCTGAAAATACATAACAGAAAATATTTGTTTAGATATACGGCAATAGATACACCGGTGCATAGATACATACGGTGCATACATATGATACATAAGATACATATATGATTTATGAACAAAGATACACAAGACACATTCATTTAGTTATATGGCAATACACACACTGTTTATTATGCATACGAAAAAATATATTTGTTGGGAGTTAGGTGTGACACTTGTATGTGACGACGGTATGACGACGGTACGACGGAACAAAATATTAGTTATAGTGAGAATAAAAAAAACCTTTAAAATTGACATTTAAAAAATGCAAATAGATTTACCGATTTCTGTTCCTTCTCGCTGTTCTTCTTCTCCTTTTTACTGCTCTTTTCACGCTCGGATGGTTTCTATGATACATTACGTATTGATGGCAAGTTGAAATTAATTTTTTGTGTAGAAACACTAAACAGACTAAACTAACAAAAAGCTTTTCATCTCATACTGCATAGTGCCATATCGGTGGACACTGTAGGAATTTAAAGTGGTATAACAGCCGGTTTTTGAAACGTATGTTTTTTTCATGTAAATAAAGTTATATTTACCTTCTCACTTTTCTCCCCTTTGCTGCTCTTTTCTCGGTCCGACTTTTTCTGAATTTGATGAACATGCATATATTTAGAGTAGTGAAAATCCGACTCGTGGTCATGCCTATGTCGTATGTAGTCTGAATACTCGCATACGGAGCCCAGTTACCACACTCCGGAGGTATCTACCCCACGTACAATGGCCCAATGGGCCTACCCTACCTCACAAATCGCTTTTTTCCACGATCAAATTAAACTCACCAAATCTCTATTCGACTTCTGTGGCTGAGGTGGTCCCATCGTGTCCAGGAGACTAGTCTTTTTCACTTTTGCCTGCAATATGACAACTGTTATATTTTTCCTACGGTTTCGCCAAAAATAAAAATTATCAACGAACCATCAATGTTTCACGTTGTAGCGGTTGTCACATCTCATGTAATCTGTCTAGTCTCATAATTAATTTTACCTTTTTGGACGAAGATCTAGCAGAATCCACCGTCTTGCCTGAGATTTTTCGCTTACTTGTTTCTTTCACAGAGCTTTTACCTCTTGCTGATCTGTAACAAAAGTTTCCAAATTTCCAAAAAATTATCATAAGTGGGGGCAATAAACAAAAAGTACTTGATAGTCAATTGCGCTAGCAGTTTTTTTTTGTATCTTTAGAATGCAACAAATACACGCTATAATTTTTACGTTGTAGTTCCACAGTGCTAGATTTTATTACAAACCTTTCTGATTTCTTGGAACCGTCATCTTCCTGAAAACTGAAGTTTTTCGTATACAGTAAACAAACATTTTAAACGAGCTAGCATAAAAATAAGATTGCATAGATGGAAAGTGTTTACGTAGTGTAAGTGTATGGAATGTGGAGAAAAATGTGACGCTGAATTTGTTCATGCGGAGGACGAAGGTTTCAGGAATATTACATATTACTACGAAAATGCATTGCACTGTCAAAGTTCAGGTTCAGGGAGAGATCGCCCCCATAATTCACAATTTAGCTATCACAAGCTCACTTCTTTCTAACGGTCAGGCAACGCATTGGTATGGAATACGGGTTTGAAGGACTTTTTCGGGAATCTTCCTCTTGTTGTCAAATGTGAGGCGAAGTTAGCAAGTGATTAATGAGTTTGTACATAGGTGATTGTGACATGTTTGGTCCTCATGCGTTTACCGTGAATAATGAAATCTATACCAAAAATAGGCACCTTCAGTCTCTCGGCTCCCTCCATTTTAGTGAACACGGAACGAACACTAGCAGTACGAACGGACTGAAATATGTTTATACACATACGGTAGAGGGGTAGAGTTTACCGAAATGCACGTAATGATAACACCGATCAATTATTTAAGAAGAGACTCTTTTCTCTAAAATGCCTCTGAAACTGACGTTTCTAGTAAGAATCCTGAACTCAGTACCCTCTGATGTATCCTAGCGTCAGAATCAGACCTCATCCGTAAGTAGGTATACAGTAGACAACGTGGATAGTGTGCGGGACTTATTCCCTCTACCCGGTATAGGTATAGTAATACCGCTACCGGTAAATTGCAACATCTATTTTATTGATCAAGAAGCTGGAGTGCATTAATGTTAATGTATTAGTGAGAGCTCATCTTACTTTGCCCTCTCTCTTGGATCCACGTTCTCTGTTCGACCGTTTTTCTCTCTGCGACGCGTCTTTCTTTTCAGGCGTGGTCCCAAGTTTAGTCTCCCTCACCGAGTCTCCCTTTTTCCTACAAACTAACTAAATGTAAACTTATAAATTAAATTACACACGTGTCACCAATGTAAATGCAAGAATTGCAACTAATGGCTCTGTGCACGCTTATGTGAGTTAGCGTCGAAAGTGTCCAGCTAACGGAATTACAGTGCTCAGCTAATTAATCCTGTTCGATGCCCAAGAGTTGTTTCCGCAACTTGTACAATACATATGACCCTGATTACCGGTTTACCGTCTTAATCGTGTTTGATATTTTAATTATATGTTTTTGTGCGCATCTTTGTGATGTAGTAAATCATTATTATTACTTATGTTCCTCTCTTTCTCCTCTCCTTCCTTTCGACTCTGAAATTTCAATAAAAACACCGTAGGGCAATGCGCTGAAACGAAAATAGGTTCCAGTGACTGACATCAAAATCTCTTCCTTTCCTTGCCAGATCTAATAGCGACAATTAATACATATATAAAAACAAACATACTTTTCCCTCTTTGGCGGTGCCCGTCGCTTACTTCTCGAGGAGTCCTTCTTGCGTCTGCAAAACTTTATTTCAGCGCTGTCGTAAAGGTAGTAAGCCACACAAAAAATGATTAGTAAATATGCCGCAAACAGTCAATATCACAACTTTGCAAAACAAAAACAGTATTATAAAACACAGTCAATCGCAATTCACAAAATATTCTCACACATTCCTCTGGCTTCCTTCCATCAAGTCGAATAGTTTGGACCGACGTTCACCGTCTTTTTCTAAATAAGACAGAATACACTCTATGTGTATGATGCGCCATAAAAATTCAAAATGGTAGTACTGAGAGTAACAACGCTTCCGTATTAGAGAGACCACAGGGATTTGCGGCTGGTTGTATGCCTTGCGACACAACATTTTCAAATTCGCTCGTAACTTATTTAGTCATTTTATGTGCGTATTACTGATGGTCATCTTTACTGATTATCTGTTTTTTTATAAGTGATTTACTTTAATTAGTAAGGACTGACTTTCATCGACCGTCTTTCTAGTCCACCGTTCCGATGCCTCTTTCTGTCGTTGATCTCGAACTCTGTCTTTTAGAGGAGGACGTCGCTGACGAAGAGATCCTGTGTATGTTTTATTATAGAATATTCTAAAGTTCTACATTACTCGCCAAAGCACACACCTTGTACGTATAGTGGAAATAAAACACGCGTCATAATAACAAGCAGGATGGAAAATATTTAAATGAAAATTATATCTTAGTCAAAAAATTTGGGCGTACATTTCCAAATGGCACAGGAGCTAAAAATCTCGGCGGTTACATGGCGTGTGTGGAATTGTGGAATACATCTAGCTTATTTTACTATTAATACGCAAATCAATTCACTTTATTTATTATTTACAACAACAAAAAAGCAGAAGAGGCGGAACATGATGAAAACTTAAAATTACCAACCTTCCCTGAGGTTATTGACGCCTAATGCACTGGACCTAGCCCCGGCCGCCTTTTGATTTCTAGTTTTTGAAGATGATTTCTTAACCACTATTCGCTCCTTTTCGTTGCATTGTGCGAAGCTAATGGTGAATATGAACAGTTGTACTGAAATTAATAATAATTTTATTCTAAGAATCCTGCCCAAGAAACCTATGTGAATCTGAATTTCTGCTGATTTCCCATTCACAACAAATTCGTCAGTTTACTCTGATTTTTGAGATATCACAAAATAAAGATAAATATGAGTCAATTTACAGAAAGCCCGTGAAACTCCAAATGAAATAGCTTAAAGATGAGCTAGAAAGTAGAAAATATTCAAAATGCCAGATGTTGAAAACATACCTATAATGCATAAAGTAGTTAATAGTAGTGAGATCATAGTTGACCACGAGGTACAGCCGAGTAGGAAAATGATTTGGAATACTGGTGCATTTCCACGGTAGCTGATACATTTCTGATCGATATACGCTTCTTTCAATAGTAGACTTCTGGGAGCTGATGTGCAGCGAAAAGTCTCGCAGAATGTTCCGCCTCATTGCGGCTCAAGAGTGGGTGGCTGCTGCAGTTTTGAAGGGTGCGCGGCTTTGACGCCGTGAGTGCACCATTTGGGTGTTCGTTAAAGTCCCTTTACTTGTGTTCAGTGGTTGAATGCGGATAGTCCGGGTTCGATTCCCAGACGGTGCACTACATTTGTAGAATGAGCTAGCGGTCGCCCGCAGCTAGCCATGTTGCCTAATGAGTCTCATTAATTTTAACTATCCATTTTATAACATCTAATTTTATATTCTCAGAAGGTATTAATCATGTTGTTTATAACTAACTCTTCCTCCTAAACGTTTTCCGTATGTTAGGTTCCATGCATTTATCTTGTTAGACTACTGTAAAAAACTAGCTACCCAATCTAAAAAATAACCATCTCTCCCTGCAGAATGATTAATGACTTAGTCATTCTGCAAAAGAAATGCATAAACAATAAAATAATGTATTACTAGATTATAAGTTTCGCTATTTATTGAATGTATCTGCCTGTGAAATAGGAAACTTATGATAAAAGACAATAACGTTCATAAAGTTTATTACTTTGTTCTATACCAAGTATGATAGTACACAAATATAATAATCTACAACTAATTCACTATGGTAAAGGAAAGGTTCGGTAAAATATGAAACTCTATGGATAAAGACTAAACGTATGAGCTCTATGAATGAAAACTAAACGAATGGCTAAGAAACTATTAGAACGGGCGTGGTTTACAAGTTGTTTACATATATCTTTTCTATGTCATGTCTACCCTACACTATTTCTTATATGATGTCTACACAACAGTATTTCTTACACATATGTCTACTTCATACTATTCCTCTTTCTTTTCTACCTATAAAGTTTGTATACTATCTAATGTTTTCTCTAACTCTTTTCTATCTCCTACTTACATATACTATATCTCCTACTTACATATACTATATCTTACATATAAGTTTCGCTATTTACTAAATGCATCTGCCTGTGAAATAGGAAACTTATGATAAAAGACAATAACGTTCATAAAGTTTATTACTTTGTTCTATACCAAGTATGATAGTACACAAATATAATAATCTACAACTAATTCACTATGGTAAAGGAAAGGTTCGGTAAAATATGAAACTCTATGGATAAAGACTAAACGTATGAGCTCTATGAATGAAAACTAAACGAATGGCTAAGAAACTATTAGAACGGGCGTGGTTTACAAGTTGTTTACATCTTTTCTATGTCATGTCTATCCTACACTGTTTCTTACGTGATGTCTACACAATAGTATTTCTTACACATATGTCTACTTCATACTATTTCTCTTTCTTTTCTACCTATAAAGTTTGTATACTATCTAATGTTTCTCTAACTCTTTTCTATCTCCTACTTACATATACTATATCTTACAAGATTATTACTAATTACTAATAGTAATACTGTTAATAGTATAAGTTTCTGCTTTCTAATTTTATCTATCTGCCTGCTAGATAGGAAACTTATGAAAGGAAGCAATAATATACATAAAGTTTTATTATATTGTTCTACTTAATATATCCTTATTCTTATATTCTTATTAATATTCTTATTATATCTTATAAATACATTCTTTCAGTGTAGTGCCAGGTCAGAGACACTGCCTTATAAGGTTCTTTTCACTGATTAGTCATATAACACAATAATAATTATGCTTTAATTAAGGAACTTACCAAAAGTCGACTTCTCTTTAACTTCATTATGGTATCAGCTGGTTAAGAATATTAGAAAATATAGCTATAAATATAGAAATTATACTAACCCATTACGCAACAGATACTAGATCAATAAACAACACGAAACGTACGGAAGTATTCTCACTTATTGTAAACTTCAATGCGACACCGCGCACATAGTGTAGGGAGCACAGAGAAAAACAACAAAAATATGGAGAAAGAGCAGTCTCACTAACGAAAAAGAAACAAAAATAATAAGATACCTAACTTAAATAAGCTCATATACATTAATAAAAGCTCATTATATAAAAGTAATACTAATTCTAGCAATAAGACAATTTAACTTCCCTATATAAGTTTATCTTGCTCTACTTACTACATCAATATTACAAATATGTACTTATAAATAAGTTTACTACAATAATCTAAATACTAATAGAGAAATGCTCGATAAAAAATGAAACTATAAGAATGACATAAGAAACCAATAGAATGGGCGTGGTCTAGGTTGTTTACGTCTAGCCCATTTTTCTATGTCATGTATAACTTACACTATTTCTTACGTAATGAATAGCTAATACTATTTCTTACACTTAATTCTACTCCATGCTATTTCTATTTCTTTTCTACCTATAAGGTTTCTATACTATTTAACTCTCTTATCTGATTTTTTTTCTATCTCTTACTTAAACATACAATATCTATATCTTACAGTTTACTATACCAATACAAATACAAATGTACTTTAAAGGGGATGCTGAAAGAATATAAAATAAGACAATGCACAAAACAAAAACTCAATAGAGTCGGCGTGGTCTTAGTTGTTTACGTCTAGCCCTTTTCTATGTCATGTATAACCTACACTATTACTTCCTGTTTTCTCTACTCAATACTATTTTTACTTTTTCTCTACCTATAATATTTCCATACTATCTAACTCTCGTCTAACTCTTTTCTATATCTTATTTAAACATACTATACCAGACGGCTATCGCCGCCTGAGGCGACTTTCAAAGTTTAAAGCGCAGTGGGCAAACTAATATCACACGTTTGCAACGTATCTTGAAAAAATCATGAAATAAGATTCGAATACGCTTGCTCAAGACTGGGCTCCGGCTCTACTTTTATAACCTTTATATATCATAATTTTCGTTTCGTTCACACAAACAAAAAAAGTAAACTCTTCTCCTTTATATAATAAGATCTTACAAGAAAACGCGCTGCTTGCAATTCATGCAGCTGGACCAAGAGCCTAAAAATATGCGTCTGCATCCCTGCGCAGTTTTGTTTATTAACTTAAATGCATTAAAGCGAAATGCCAGCCTCTTTGGAAAATTTGCATATGATAAGCAAATCCTATGTATCCTATGCTAATTTTGTACGATCGTCCACGGCATTCGTACAAAATTAGCATAGGATACATAGGATTTGCTTATCATATGCAAATTTTCCAAAGGGGCTAGCATTTCGCTTTAATATTCTACTGAAGAAGCTCATAGAGAGGCAAAAATAACTCGGTCAATAGCTCGTTCTTTTTTCTTTCTTTTTTTGCTGATTGAAGTTGAAAAATTAGTTTGAAAACAATTTGACCTGAGAGCATTAAATAGTTTATTGAGATACATTGTACCATACAAAATACACCAAATTACCTTGGCGAATTCGAATTGCGAAACTAGTTAATAAATAATATGAGAAAATCGAATGTTTACAATAATAGAAACACAATTATTAGAAACAATGAAATAAAAATAAATAATTTTGACTAGAAATTCGGCATGAGGCTCATAAAAACTGAGTGCATTTTCTGAAACGAACTGAGCTTGTAAAAAAAAAAAAGAAAAAATATTTTCGACCTTATTTAGAAACTTAGAAATTAGGCTCGGCCTCTTTTTCGGGAATATGTTGGTTTCTGGTCCGTGCTGGATTCCTGAGTAATAGTCTTCACGCCTTTTCTAAATGGCATAATTAATTACATCATATGCTTCAGCACATCAAATAATAGCGACCAAAGAACAAGTGCCGCTCAATCTGATCTTTATTTGCTGAGAAGTGAAAACATGTAGAGATGAAGATATAGGGAAATTTTCTTATAAATGTCAAAAAAAGTGAAGCAAAGACGTGCCTACTAAATGCATGTTATCGATTATCTGCTGAAGCAATTGATTGTCTAAAACCCACTCACCACAAACAGTTCTGATCACGCCATTGACCTCTTTCTCCACACGCTTCATGTAGCTTGGACATTCAACTAAGATGTGGTATATATTTAGGTTGCCTGTTTAGGAATAGGGCTTAATAGCTACGCCTTATCATTTTTCTCCATAAGAGATTTTCGTTGGGGTAAGGCAATAGAAAAAAGTGCACATATTGGGTTTATTGTTGTGCGGTTCTCAGCAAAAATGTAGCAGCGGAATTCAATCCTATTCCTCTTATCGAATTATCCGAAAAATATTCATAAAACTCACTGGGCACTTCTTCAAAATGCATTTCGTTGGCTTCCTCTTCGTTTCTGTTCATCGTCACCGAACAACATTGATAGTGGCGAGAGAGCAGGTTGGGCAGACATTGATAACCCTGCAAAGGGGATACTGTACCCTAAGCACGGAATAGTTATGAATGAATTAACCGTATGTTGAAATGACACTTACCATAGGGCACAGCGCCTTGACGGGATCGCAAGCTACTGGATCCTGGGTACTTGGGAATAACAAGGCTCTTCCTCGCTCGCAACCATCGCGAGTCCCTAAACGGAACTTTACATTTTCAAGAGTACAATGTGATGGTATAATATACCAGTCGGCTCACGCCGCCTGAGGCGACTTACGCGGAAATAGGATTGGTTTAGCATGGGCATACTTACATACAAAGCTTCAAACGTATCATAAGAAACTACATAATATGAAACAATTGCATACACATACTTCGATATTGAGCTGCGAAACACTTTTTGTACCCGAACACGAAATTTGCATTTCCTTAACGCACATCGGTATGCAAATTACGCTACGGTTACTCTTGTATATAATAGAAGATATAATTTAATCATCTTAACAAAGGTGGCAGTTGATGGTTTGTACAGAACTTGTGAGCATTATAATCTAAGAGTTTGTATGTATCATGTTGAAAGGCATTATCAATTTGTACCTCTTATTTTTATCTCCCATGCGCTCTAAGCGACTGGTCATAGTCAGATTTCATTAATTCATCTTCTACTTCGCTGTAATGCTGCTAATTGTCGACTAATCTAATGATCACTCACTTGTCAGATAATTGCCCCTTTTGCGAGACTTCGCTGCCCCATTCTTTGAGCAGCAGAAGTAGTCATGTTTGATAGAGCTGAACTTGCACTGATATCCATAAGGACATGTTCCGTGGGAACAGGACTTTGCATTTCCATTCAGTAGATAGGGAGCCATTCCCAGGGGACAGATTCCCACTGAAATGTCATAATTATTTAATTTCCTGGAGGGTAATAGTGAAATTGAAGTTTGAGTTGGCATAACGGGGTGTATCACCCTTACACGTAACATGGACTAGACAAAATAACTTACTATTAGCAGCAGAAATAGTGGGTTTCGGTGTCATTCCTCCACAACAAATGTTATGTTTTTCTGTGTGACTGTACTGACAATGATAGCCTTTTGGACAGTCGGAAAGTGATGGTGAACAATATCTGAAAGAGTAAGACTATATTTTTTTCGTAAGAACTAAAAGTATTGACGATTATTGTCCCGAAGCCACTAGTTAAGTTAGCACAAAGTGTGGATAAATAAGTTGTGTAATTTGAATCATTTAATTTGTTTTCACGGATCTGAGTACTCGCAATTACCCATGCAATTATTAGACGGAAGAAGTTATTGAAATTAATAATTATAGGAAAGAATAGGAGTTGAGTGTTGTCACCTCAACCTCGTTGTTCCCTTTTCGAAGAATGGTTTCTGTCCTTTTATTGGGCAGACTGACTTGGCCTCTTGTGGTTTTCGATCTAAATTTCAATATTTTGGATCTATGATAATTACTATTAATGATGGCACCATTTATGGATCCTATTGCACAGTAGGTCGGAGTGGATTTTGTCTCGTGAATAATTTCCACAGTTGACATAATTTTGACAAACTGACATGACATGACATGACATGACATGACATCACTCGGGAAATCCGGGAAATCATTTTTCGTGAGCCGGTGTTTAAATTTGCATACTTTTTGGTTCCTCCCCATCTCCTTCAGATTGATCAGTGCCGCCCTTTTCAGAAGTTGAAAAATCCTCTCCATCTTCCGTACCAAATCCATTATTTCCTGTAATATTATATTTTCATGTATCTAGTATATGTAATCTATAGACGGAGGTTGAACCTAATAGATCACCAGCATATTATACTAATAGGATGGTGATCTATTGTTCGAGTCGATGTAAATGACATGGTCTTGCAGCGATTTTGGATCTAGTATGGATCTATTTCAAAATAGTACGGATCTATCTCAACTAGCACAGGTCTGATGCGGTACTGTTCCAAATAGCACGGGTTTGGGGCATTTTCGCTGCAGGACCATACCAAACGTGCGATTCGCAAGGGGTTACGGTAGGCAGTTGACATGCATATGAAATGACTTGAACATGGGCAACGGTTTGTCATTTTCGCAACTGCGAATTGCATACATGGAAACCCCATGATTGGAAGAAAACTTTCGATAAACTGTGGGAAACTGGGCGAAAGTAAAATAAGAGAGAATAAAATACCATTTTCCTTCACGGATCCACTGGTCGATGATGATTCTTCTCCCTTTTCCTCCTTTTCTGTCGTTTTCACAGCATTTTCGGTAGTTTCGACCGTTTCTTTTGGCTTTTTCTTCTCCTTTTCACCTCCAGTTTTCTTGCCTTTCACACACCGGCCATCTTTGATATTCTGGTAAATAATAATAATAATTATTATTATTATTTATTACACCACAATGCTGCGCACAAACATACATAATTAAATCAATAAATACAGTGCAAAGTTTGAATTATGCATCTGACTGCCCGTTATAAATACCATTATTGTTAGTTATGAACATCCTGTTGTGTCACGAGTATTTTATATAGTAAATAATCTATATCAATTATTATAATAATTAGTATAATTATATTCAAATACCTCTCCCGGAGCGCAGTCACACATCCCCTGTATGCACTTTGAGTTTCCTTTGCATTGCATCGAAGACCGACATGCTTGTCCAATATCAGACTGTTCTGTACAAACGCCGTCGATGCGCACCTAAGAAGCTCGACTTTCAGAAACTATTATCTTTCTACTTCTTGCGCATTCTGGCTTATTGTTAGACATAAAAAATATTACTCGTAGCACAAAGTAATAGTTACCTCATGAATTGCACACTCCTTTTCAACGCATTCATTTCCGGACACTTGTTTCTCTGGCGGGCAACTGAAAAGTTAAAAATGAGCAAACTAGCAGCCCAGCGCCTAACTAATCAATAATTAGTCGAATCTTGTATAATTTCCAAATTTCTATGACTGAGCATGAGAGGTTAATTAGGCAGCTATCCTGTTATCCACTTAGCTTAGTCCTTCCACTTATGTATAGATACGATGGATATAATACCGTACCTTCCAAGTCTCTCAGAATATTATATAATTTCCAAATTTCCATGAGGCGAGAGGATTAGGCAGCTATCCACTTATAGTACGTCTACTTTTAGACACAGTACGCGGAAAATCCACGTGACGATGGATAATCAGAGTACTGTACTTTTAATGATATGAGAACAACTCACGTGCAAGTGAAATCGATGCATGTGCTTCCTCCAGTACACTGTTCACTTCTGGTGCATGGTTCTCCTGGACGGATGGAAACAACACATTCACCATTGACTAGACGCTCAGAAACACCACAATCTGGAATAGTTATTTTGTTTGATAACTAAAGGAACTATTAAATAACCAGCCAGTTAAAACTATAGCAAGTGTTTGTATCTCACATCTCACAATCAGCATTTTGCCCACAGTCTTGATTAAAGTTCTCTCGTGAGTTTGTGATAATGTAAGACCAAGCATACATACTTCATTCGATGTAACCTTATTGTATATTTTTTTTAAACCAACTTGGCAATCCCTCCTTTGAGCAACAAATATTTTTTCCATTCGTTCCCTTTGTGCATTCGTAGCCATCAACACACATCTCTGGTCCTGGTAGGCATTCTTGAGCATTTCCGTCCACGGCAATATAGGCTGCACGACGTCCCGGGCAACCTATTTATCGGACCTTTTTAGAAGCAAGGATAAAATGCTACCCTACCTTCTGATTGTAAGAAGATTACTTCATTTTTTCAATGCCAGTAGTTTGCATGGATTCAGAGGAGCCTTGTTCTATCACACACACGCACGCACGCACGCACGCACGCACGCACGCACGCACGCACGCACATACACACACATACATGCACACACACACAAACATACATGCACAAACACACACACACACACAAACACACACACACACATACAAACACAAACAAACACACACACACACACACACACACACAGGTGGCACACTTAGAAGAAAGTTGCAGCTAGCCTTCCTGCTATTTGTAAACATATGCTATTGTCATTTGTCTGTATATTACGTATATAAAGAGCAATAGTAAACGAATTACCAGCGCTCTGTCCGCAACATTGGAAGTGATTTTTCTTGGGACTAAATTGGCAGAAGAATCCGACCGGACAAGCCTTTGCATCTCCGGCCGTGCAAAGTTTTGCCACATTTGTATTTGGGTCGAGGAGGGCAAAATGTTTGGGGGAACAGCCGTCGTCTATAATATGCTTTATTGGAAGACAATAAATAAGCGAACAAAAAGAGCATGCAGAGTAATAATGGACAACTAATGTCAAATGTCAACAGGAACCCTAAGATACGGCGCTTCACAACGCACGTATACTGACGAGGGACCAAAATGATACTGAAAGGTAATTCCTTTAAACAAAGAAATACATAAAACATACAAAGTAGTCTAAAAGCGGATAAAGTAGAAATTGCACCGTAAAACCAAGCGTTTCCTCGAAGCGTTGGGTTGTCTGCACACTAAGACATCTAATAAATGGGAAATTCAGATATTAATAGAAAATATTAATATCCGCTATAGTAGAAAACAGAAAACTATATCTGACGACTCACCTATATGAATCGGTTTCTTCTGTCGAATCGGTATTGTACCACAACATTGGTACTTCTGATTCGATGTGGACCACTGTAAAAAAATTGTAATGATGTTTCAAATGTTACATAAAAATCCCAATATCATTTGGTTGTCGCTGTTATTTACATAAAAATTTACAGTAGTGCATGACGATATGTGATTAACATAATAGTTTGTTACTTGTGTGTGATCAATAAACTAAACTATGTTAGCGCTATTGCGCGCTAATAAAGGATTCTCCGAATAGGCGGGCTAAGAGCTAAGCTTCTAAAACTTTAAAGAGTTAAAACAATTTTATACGAAATAGAAAATTCCCGGTACCTGACAGGAATAATCCCTCGGACAGACTGAATTTTCTTTATTGAAAGGGTCACATCCAGCAGCAACTCCTTCCATCAAATAGGCATATTGACCGGGAGGACAACCGTCTGCAAGCAGGTCAGTTTATAAGGCATTACTGGTTGATCTAATAAATTATTACTAATTATAGTATTATAGATTATTAATCATATTTTTAAAGGCAACATCGAATACTAGAGGAAAATCTCTTACTGGTCTTATTGGTATTATACAGTAGAAATAAATGAATTACCCCTTATCATCATGGGAAACCAAGAACCCCGATTTCGCCCCGATCAAATCCTCAAAAATCGGGCCTTGATCGGGGCGAAAGTGGGGTTTTCTGAAAATAATCGGGGCGAAATTGGGGTTTTCACTTTCCTGTGATGTTTACTACTCAATAATAATAATTACCCTGCACGCCACTGTCGTCAATTCCCTGACAGCAATAGTAGTTGCTTGATTCCGGTTGCTGTTGACACGTGTAGCTGAACAAAGATTTATGAACCAAGAGTTATCATAACAACGTAGTATTCATTCCATCACATTGTCTCTCTCTCTCTGCATCTCTCTCGCGTTTTATCTCTCTCTGCATCTCTCTGCATCTCTCTTGCGTTTTCTCTCTCTCTATCTCTCTCTATTCTCTCTCCGTTGGAAACCACACCTTCCAAAGTTTTATTAGACATAAAAAGGAGAAGTTTTCAAAAGATACCCGGACGGGCAGAAAGCAAAAGCGTCTCGTGTGCAAGTAGTCGGCATCTGTGTCTTTTCGTCAACGTGGAACTGCACTCCATTGGGGCAAATGGCTAAATAAATAGTATTCCCGCCATTTTTTCAAGAGAAACGAGAAATTAAAAACCCAAAAATAACCTGGAGTTTCAGATTTTGCCCAAAAGACTTTCTTCACATTGTCGACATTTGCAGATGACTATTTGTAAGTATGACGGCGCAAAATGTATAACTGTGGCCGTGCGCACGAACGCGCCGGGAAGCTCCCAGCCTCCCAGTGGGAGGTGAGAGAAAGAGAGGGACCACACGAGTCAGAGGCAAAGAAACAAATGCTCCCAACCATGCCTGGGAGGTTCACGCTGTTCGTGCGTACTGCACTGTGGTGTATGGGTTTGGTTTGTGGGATATGTAATTCAGTAAAGTATCTCACGTTGTTGACTGCAACAATATCCCTGGAAAGCCGACGGCACTTCGCTGAGACAAGCATATCCTGGGGGACAACTCGATGCGGAAGAGTAGTGTGTGATTGAACAGTGGATCGGAGCTTGCGAGGTTTGGTATCGGAATAGGGCACGACCGGACGGGCACAGAGCTAAAAAGTGGTAATGGAAGAATAAAAGTGTCTATATCCGACAAAGTTAGGGAAATAACGCACATCATACCCCTTTAAGCCTCATTATTGGTACCCCCCAGTGCTCTTTGTTGAGAAACACATCCCAAAAATTCTAAGCTACACGCTGATGCATTCTACCCTAACAATAACGAATTCATGCGTTACCGCAAGTCGTACATGTTACTCACTAACAATAAGTCTCGTTCTAGATATTCGCTTTATGTTTTGTTTTTGTGTGTGTGACGAGCCAGCGAACTGAAGTATTGGGAAACCTAATATCTAACCCTTCACATATTGATGCGCACATTTTATGTGTTAATAAATATTTAAATATTTAATATTCAAAAGCAAACCTCCGCTAATGCTCCCACAACAGTAGTATCGATTATGGTTCTGCGAGAATCTGCATAGATATCCTGGAGGGCACTTTGTATCAGCTATCATAGCACATTGTCGGGGACTGTTTGATCTGGCTTCGATGAATGCCTTTTCGCCTTCCGGACACACGCCTAGTATTAGAAAAGTATGGATTTTAATACTTTATTTTGTAATTTTTCGAATAAATTATATGAAGCTTTCCATGCTTAGCTTGAAACCAGGAAGATTTCCCCTTCTTTTTCGTAAAAATAGTTTCAAATTCAAATTTTTGTACAGAAACTTTGCACAGCACAGCGTACACGCACAACGGCAATGTTCTTCAAAGGGTGTGCCCATAAACATTGCAGGTACTACGTTCTCAGGGCGGTCATGCGAACCCGCGCCCGCTGGAAAGATATGGGTTTTTGACATAGAAATGGCGGAGACGCAGGAAAGAGGGTGAAGCTTGGCTTGTTTCTCTCTGTATCGAGTTTTTCAATGCAAATTTGTAATCTTTTCCCGCGGACGCGGATTCGCATGTCCGCGCTGTGCGCCTGAGGACCAGAGTAATTGAGAAATAATAGTCGAGCGCCTTACCCATACTATCCGATCCACAGCAGTTGTGCTCTTGTGTCAGTGAGTTCAAAACACAAGTATAACTGCCGGGACAATTGTTCTGGAGGGCGGTGTTGCAGACAAATGGCTTGTTCAGATTTGGATCCTGAATTATAGCATTGTTTTTGAGTTTTTTAGTTAGTTAGATTAGCTTAGTTAGTTTGAGTTGAAGTATATCATTAGTTTGAGTGGGTAGTTTGAGTTTTGAGATGAGTTTTTGAGTTTTTGAGTTATACACTTGATTTATACGTGCACGAAATTTACCAATAAATTGCATGCGAACGAAAATCAGTGCCTGTTACTGACAAAATATTGACAGTGCTGTTCTATTACGTATTTACTGTTTTAGATCTAGCGGATTTCGCGTCTGTGTCCTCTCAGAAATTACTCTCATATAACAATTCTCCAAAAAAATAGCTTAGTTCAGTATTTAGCATTAGCTAATAGTAAGCGTAAGCTCTCTTATCTGATTCTTAGTCTTAGTGAATATGAGCAAATTAATTGTAATTGGCATGCGACATACATATGCAAGCTGTGAGAGATCAGTAATATTTCTAACTGGAGGAATTCCAAGTTTCGAGCTTACAAACCCAATATACAGTACCTTATATACAGTGTCTCCGTTTCCACAGCCAGCCGACAGACAGAAGTCTTCGCATTCTCCCACTGTGGAGAATGAATTCAACGAAGTATCACATCCGTTTGAAGTATAAGACGAACAGGATTGAAGGGCGACGTTGAAGTAGAATCTGATATATAAAAATGAATATTTAGTAACACATAAATGCAGGCATGAATAAAAATATGGACTGATATAGTTCTTCGTTTCTGTTGCGTATTTAAATTTAATGTATTATTACCGTGTTTTGTAAAAAAATAATTACTACCATTCAAATGTTCAAATTGAAGGCGGTTTATTCCTACTGCTACAAAGCTGTTATACGAAAACAATATGATACTCTGTACATGTGCAAAGCAAATGTTTCAGCGCTTGATTTAATACGATCAGTTACTAAGCAGGATAGTAAAAGGACTATTTTCTAGTATATGACGTATTCTGATAAGCTTGATGTGCTGAAAAGAATAAAGAAAACTTGCGAGCTCATCCGCAGAGGAAAAAAACGTATGGGCCCTCGAAGTTATGGGAATATTCTTTTTCAGCACATCAAACTCCGTCTCCGTCATAATACGACATAAAAACAATTCGTGATGTTCCCTTGTAAGGCATTCATAGAATATAAAATGGAAAGTTTTAAACTTTAAACTAAACTTACTTGGTCAATCCACTTCCCTGACTACACTTGGGCATCACACCCATTTGAGGTGGTTTTGAGCAGATCGAGGCTAAACACATGTTTTACTACGACGTCACACTTGTATTTTTTTTATCATAACTGTCGCAGAAGGACTTGAAGATCTCTCATGGCACAATATCCCCTAATTTGGGCTTTATCAAGAAAAAATAACATTTTATCAAACCTATATTCCAATTTCAAAAAATGTTGCTCACCTTTAGTTGGGCAGCACCGTCGCTGCGTAACCGCATTGGCCTCCACAACAGTGCATTCATAACCAGATGCACAGGGGTCAGTAGAAGTACAGGAACGGAGTTTGGAATGCTCCCGCAGTGGTGAACCACCATTGGGACAAACTTCAAAAACATTTTAAAAAAGGATAAAAAATGGACTTGACCAAGATTGTTTTGACAAAATGAATGCTTCAGATAAAAAAATGGACTTGACTGAGATTGTTCTGACAAAATCATCATTATACATAAAGACTTCAACTTTCAACTTACAATTTCTGTGGGTGTGTCTAAAAGCAATACTTCATACCTACTTTCTTAAATTTGGCCCTTGAATCACATACTACAAAAGCTTAGGACAGGAGGCAAAGGTTTTATCATTTCGCACTTTGTAACTTTGTATTGTAACATCAGTTCACAACGAAAGCTTACCAGCAATTTCGCAGTAGCTCTGGCACTTTTCCACAGTTGGAAAATTGTTACTGTTTCCTGAAAATATACAAACAGTTGTATTCACCCATGTTATAATTAATCCAATAATCTGATCCAATATTTTGATAGGCAATGGTGTGCCTCACTCATTGTGTTACGTACGCTGGCTCTATGCTATGCAAGCCCGACTTCGTGAGGAGCATTTATGAGGTTATGTAGATGTAGTCTGATGTGCTTGAACAACTAATTTATTATCTTTTTTTGCCAAATCTAACCACTTGTCTGCCCTTTCTACCTACTGAAAGAAAGTTTTAAAATCCCGTGTAATTTCGAATCTTACCATCGCATCCATGGAATAGGAACGATTGACATTCCTTCATTTGATTGTTATAGTAGTAGCTGAAACAAAGGTTTATTATACATTTTTTTGTGCATGTAATACATTTATTATTACTATATGTATTATTTACATACAAAGTTCAGTTTTGCCAAGTTTGTCTTATTTGCTGTATTACTGTATTCGTCTTTCCAAATATCCAGGGCTAGAAAAAGATAAATAAATAAAAATCAATCTAACCGATATGACGATCCTGATCCACACGAGACACCCTTGCTCAGCTGAAGTGAGCAAGTATACGCTGAAAAGTCAAAATGTAGAAAAAAAACAAGAAACTGAGCTAGTTACCCGATTTTTTTTGCTATTTTTATGATTATAACTATAACTATAACCCATCGATAAACGTGGAAAAACCGTGAAACTACAGTTAGAACTGAATTTCTTGAGACTCACTGACAGCCAATAGAGTGTTTAGAGCTAGAACCAGAATAAGTCATAACTCGAAATGTTTTAGTGTGTCCGCACCTCCAACTCAAAATCAAATATACGGTACTTACCCTTGCTTGGACAGCATCCATGTGCTAGGCCGTCAAAATAACATTCATAATTAGCAGGACAAGCATTTCCATTCGGAGCCTCGCCACACTGGAAAAATCGCCCGGAATAGTCCATATAAGCTCGTCCTTGAGGACATTTTGGTTCAGCTGAAATATTTAGGGTAATTATTTTTAAAGCGTTTGTTCACTGTGGTGCGCTGCAAAGAGCTTGAGATCGCCAGAATATCGTCTGCTCGACGCCGCGCACCAACAAAGTGTTTTTCTAACAGTAAGGGATGTAAAACTAAAAGTTTGATTTGTTTTTGATTTGAGCGAATTACTTACGATTGATGTTCTTGCAGAAATTCTGACATTCATTCACGGATGAGAAGCGGTTGTTGTTTCCTTGACATCCTGAAAATCTAATCATTTGTAACAGGAAATATTGTTTCCTATACTCCCACTACTCCCCACCAGTTATTCATGAAATGAGTAACGGAGAAGTAAAAGTACGTGGCTAATTCTTTGCTGAAATCCAAATTTCTCGTTTCATTTCACGGACTTTAATTGTGGCAAACACATGGTCAGTTTCAAGTCGCTAATTGCTATCCGGCTACAGCAATTAGCGTAAGAAATTAGTTACGAAAGCAAAACACTTACCAGTAAATAGGAACGATTCACACTGTCTACTCTCCGCGTTATACCAAAATGAGCGGACGCTCTGCTTGCAATCGCCCATTCGCAATGGTTCAGTGCATAATGTTTCTAAAAATAAAATAAAAAAATGTTAAGTTTACAATTCACAATATGCAGTATGTGCCAAACGCTAAACAGCCAAACTATACATAGGACTTTTTTTACTGTATCCAACAGTTTCACCAAAAAAAAAAGAAGAAAACATAGAAGAGTCGATTACACGTCGTCCGAAGCAACGCAACTTAAAAAAAAACTATAACTCACGAGGTGTCGGACAGCAGACGGCGTGTTCGGTGCTGCAAGAGTGTGTCGTAGGGCAGTCACTATCTCTTTGACACCTCTGAGGAGCACCTCCACCAGTAGTCAGCGGACTGCCGTGCGGGCATTGTACTGAAGAAGTGAACATTTTATGTGAATTCAACACTCTGCACGCACTTGAAGAAATGATATCGGATATTATAGGATGTTGTGTATGTGATTAAAAAAAATACAACACAACGGAGTTCTGATAGTTGGATGTTTCTACCGCAATCCGGGAATAGAAAAATAGTTTTGAGCACTCCCTTATCCTTTTACATCCGCATAGACGGTATAGATTCAATAATGCCTGGCGAAATACTCGAGCCCAGAAATTTCAATTATTTCATTTTTGTCTTCATAGGCAAAAAACTAACATCGTGCACAAAACAGCTGACAGTCGGCTTGATTGGCAAAGTTGTTGAAATTTCCAAGGAAACCATTATATGTGAATGGATGACATTGTCCATCTTGAGCGTTGTAGTAGAATCTGAACATGAAATATTTTTTTAAGGGGAGCGGCACCCAGGATTGCAGTTGGTGCCGAGTGCGTGCTTCTGTGCTTCACCGCCGAAAACTGATTCTAGACAGGACTATACTCGATTACTTGAAGATGTGTTCTAGCTTTTTAGAAATATTGATCATACGGAAAACAGTAGAAACGCGAATTTTCACTAACATTGTTTTTACAATTTTAACTTGATAGTTAATACGAGTTAGCTTACCTGGTCGTCATACCAAATGCGTAATCCGATGTTTCTCCGGTGATTTGGTCAAAACGAAGTCCAGGGTCATAGGGATTGGACCTACTTGGGTCCTTCTTTCTCCCACCAGCTTCAGAACAAATGTGCTCTGAATGGAAAAGATTGCATGTTTATGATATAAGAGAGAGAAAGGCACCCTACATGCTAAAACAAACAAAAAAACATCCAAAGGCATAAAAGCTGTTTTGTCAAAAGATCGCCTAACGACACCATCTGGACAATATGCTCAAACATTATGGAACTACCACACTAAACGCTGCCAGCCTTGCGTTGCAATATTTGTTAATTGCTCATCCTAATTACCTTGCACCGGAGATTTAATCAATAATTGATAAAACCCAAAGAAAATATAAAAACACACTTCTACTCGGGCAACATAGACTTTGTGATGCGACTTCGGTGCATGTGAAGGGGTCCATACAAGGGTTGGCTGTCGTACACCCAGCCATAGGCACCTGCCCATGATGAGATTTTGAGGCGACATAAGCCGGGTTACCTCGTGGACAGGCTGAAAATTTGCATAGAAAATAAATTAATTGATAAGTTAGGGCGCATTCGAGTTGGACATTTTCCGGAAAAGAAAAGAAAACTTTTGGTTCGAGATGGATTTCACCAGAAAAGAATGCAATTGCCACGCATACACATGCAAATGATCGATTGATTTTAGTTTCAATTACGGTACATTTGCATTTTCGACAATTATTTTGCATGTATTATTTTTTTCTCGGTGTCCATCTCGAACCACTTTTTTCTTTTCTTTTCCGGAAAATGTCCAACTCGAATGCGCCCTTACCGAATCGTTATTAGTTACCGAATCGTCATAGTTATAAAAAAGGCAAAAAGACACGGTTACCCGAATTTTCACTACTTTTAAAAACTGCACTATTTAAGTTACCGAATCCAAAAACTGCACCAGAGCAAAGATCCAATGTCTGTAGTGCCTTGTCGGTATGGGATGTTTTATAAAGCATGTCTGTCTTACAATTTGGTAGCCTTCCTTTTGATTATTTCTACACTCTTCGCTACCCTCTATCGAAAAATTTATCGTATCTTGGCACTACACGAGCATATCTACAGGCAGTTTTTACGACCGATCGCCACGGGACCAATTGCGGATTTTCTATAGTGCGGATGTGTCAAAATTACGGTAAAAGTGTGTGAAAAGCACACGATTTTGCGAATTGATACTTGCAAGGAAAACTCGCGGTTTTTGGCATACTGGCAAACCCCATTATGGGTTTCTATGTTGAAAATTTACAGCATATTGGAACTACACGATAATATTGTTTTTATTTTTTCGTATTATGAGATATATGCAAAAATACGGTAGTATTGACAGAAACACACCGAATTTTTGGGATACTTGGAAACCCCATTATGCCAGATTAAAGAAGAAAAGATGTCTAATCCACTCACTATCCTTGCAGAATGATTCGCAGTGGTCGAGGGTTTCAAAGTTATTCGGTGAGACATCAGAAGCCGTTGGATCGAAGAGGAATTGCTGACAGGATCCGATCACGGCATTGAACCACCATCGGGGCACGGCACCCAGACCGTCACTCTCCCCGCGACGGGGCTGGGTGCAGGTGAAGGCTGGAAGTTAAGAGAATTTGAAACGCGAAAATCAAAGCCTATTGCAGAGCAATGAAAATCTCTGAAATAAGAGCCAACGACGTATTAGAAAAAAAAATCTATAGCTATTGTTGAATAGTATTATCTCGATTGCCTATAAGGTGTAGAATCTTTGACATTTGCCTAAAGGCCTAAAGGTAATAAAGCAGTAAAAGGGAAACCCCTATTTTCTACCCCTACCATTCCAGGTAACCGCCTATTTTTTATTCCTCCATCTGTTTCTCCGCCCCGAATATCCCGAATATCGTAGAATACAATATTTCCTTGTTCCTATGAGCAAGTTTCAAGGAAACATTTTTTTTATGCGGCGGCTAGTGCCGGCACACGGTATAGAACAGCGGGGGTAAGGATAATTGTACAAGAAGTTGAAAAGTATTTATTTATGTTTATCTTTCGCCAATATTCGTGACGGAGAATCAGATGGAGAAATAAAAAAAAATAGAGGAAAGAGCCTTTAATTTTATGAGAAAAACAATCGTACCTCTGTTCATGCAGCAGACGCCAACTGGATGTTGGGCTGCTTCTACTCCCTGTTTCTTCCAGAATTCAGAGTTATCAATGCAATCGTAGATGTCCGAGACGTCTATTGGAACGGCATCGTCTCCAGGCTAAAGACATTTCACATTCAAATTTGGCAAGGTGGATGGGCTGCGTTGTGCTTCATCCATGCAATAACATACGCCATTTTGCAAAAGAAGGGCTTGGCCTAGCGTTTTTCGCGTTTTTCTCCTCATTCAAGTACACAATCTATACATATGACTTATAGTACGGATACTTATGACGCGCAGTGTATATAGTTATGGCATGGAAAAGATGATAACGAGTTGTGTTAGTTCGTGACCATATATGCTCTTCTTGGTAGTGTATGTGCCCTGCTGAGTGCTGAGCTTGGAGGAGGTAACATATGTATGATCTTTGAATGTTTACCTTCACATTCTGTCCCTTCACTGAACATTTGTACATGTGCGGGTTTGTTGCCAGTTCTTCTTCGTTCGGAGCTGCAGAACTACTGAAATATTTTTTGTTACAACTGTACAATAGGAGTCAACTGACCGGTTGGTGAACTATTGAAATTTTTTCTAACATTGGGAAGAAATGTATAGCAGTTAGTTGCAGTATAGCACTTTGTCGCTGTTGCATAGCAGTTTCCGACTACTAGGTCTGTTTTGAGGAAGATGCTTTGCACAATGGTACTCTAAAGCTGTAGTTAACTACCTGTATGGATTGCAACTTGCAATAGTAACTGAGGTCTTGACTCCGGTAGCTGGTAGAACGACGAGAGCTGCAGGACTATCAGGAGGGGGCAGAGAAGGCAGAGGACATGAAGGCTCACCAGAGTTAGTCCATACACACATTGTACCATCCCTGAAGGTTTATTTTAAGTATTTAAGGTTATTATTTTTAATGTTTGATGACTCAATCTTTTTTCATTTTCTATGAAATGGCTACGCGCCACATCGGTACATTTTATGCCGAACTATTATGACCAAATCTACTTTGATAAGCCAAAAAGTCACAAACACCAAATGTATAGTTTGGCCATTTTCTATGAAATGTGACTACGCTACTACGCAATATGGATACGGCTATGCAACGGATAGGTAGAAAATAGATGTTTTGTCTGCCACAGTGCATGATGTTTCATAATAGGCATAAAGAATAGAAATTCTCACGCCTAAAGTAATTTAACAGGACCCAAAAGTTGGCTTAATACATTACCTAGTTTTCACAGCCTTCATATCTGCACTCGGACAGTTGCACATTCCATTTTTACAGTAGGAATCAGGCCACACTGAAGAACATTGGATGTCGTAGAAACAGCCCGACTCGGAAGGAGAAATTTCTGTAATTGTTTTAAAGCCAAATACAAGCCGGTTTTTGAAATGCAACATGGACGACTGAATCCTTACGGATTTATGATAATTTGCTCGAATTTAGCTCGATGTTTTCTTCTAATTTTTGTGCATTTGCATAGGCTGCATAACAACAATGGTGTACTCGATGTGTTTCAAAAACCGACCGGTCTGCTTGATTTAGAGAGTATGTACTACTTACTACCAACATTCAATAACTGGGGAAACATATAACAAACGACTTCTGACATCTTTGAAGTTGGCGATTCACAGATCATCTTATCTTATTATATAAAAGAGTAACTGTATTGTGCGCTAACACTCACGTTACGGAAGTAATTCGAATAAATTGTTCCGCGGGCTTACAAAAAAATGTCTCATTCACAAGATTTTCATCTACGTTTTATAAGTATGGAAAAACGCCCAGGCGATGTAGCCATCTGGTATAATATAAATAATATAATATTTATTACGTTGTCACTGAACAGAAACCCACTTTCATAGCAGTAAGCGTCGACAGCAATATAAGTGGATAGACATCGGCAGCTTCCGAGTGCACAGTACATTCCTTGAAGACAATCCGTGTTGAATGAGCACACATCTCCTACTCGGCCACTGCCAGAAGTGCCCTGAATTTTTTTGGAACAATTGATATGTTTTTATAATATTAAAAATAGCTGGTAAATGAG
>JAANDG010000659.1:27500-77650 GCA_036852015.1 Pelodera strongyloides | reverse complement strand
TATTCTGGCTACTGTGGCTTGTTATGTTCGTGTTGGCCATTTTGCTGGTTGCCTTCTCTCCCTCGTGCAGTCTCATTGCAAAGCCAGATTGGTGGCAGACTGCGATTGCGTACAATGTGAGTTGTTGCTGGTTTGGATCTAGTCCTGTTAAAGCGATATGACATCTGGTTTTTGAAGCGTATGTTGAAACACTGCATTCGCACATGTTGTGTGCAAATGAATATAATTCGAATCAAAAAGCTTTTTGCATACACTACGTGGGCTACTGTCGCCATCATACTTTCAAAATTTAAAACCGGATATTATCATTTTTTTATCCTATTTTAATCGCCTTTGTATTTCCGTTTGTTTATTTATTACGTGAGTGAAACATCGTGATTATGTACGCACACTCCCTCATGTTATGTACGGTATTTGTGCCCCATTTCTTGTACGTCGGATACGTCTATAGTTGTTTTAGTAATGTACATAATCATTATTTATGCGTGCATAATCATGATTTTTCACTCAAGGAACAAATCAACAAACGGAAATACGCGAAGCTAAAAGTAACGACCCATGTTGAAGTGCTGAAAGTTAAGAATCAAACAACCGATTTTGAATTTTGAATGTTTGCTTACGAACCTATTAATACGATCACCTTTACTTTATGCAAATTTCAGGTTTGGGTGCCGTCGTTCCAAGATTCGGACGGTGATGGCGTGGGAGATATTGAAGGCCTGATCAGTAGACTCGATCTTCTCAGGTATGTTTTGTTTTAGTGTGTCTGCTAATCTGGATCTGGATTCAGCCCTGATATAGCCCCTGTCTTTGTAGATGTTAGGAAAATGCACCCCAACGGGAGCCGGCGGTCCTGCGTATTATATGCAAATTTACCGGTTGACTGTATTCACACATATCGCCAGTTGCGCTGTTTATGGTCAAGTTGGTAGTTTCTGATTCCACTGTTCCACAGTTAGGAGGGTTGAAGTCCGGCCTGTTTTTGAAACACATCGAATACACCTGCATTCTTATGCAGCTTATGCAAATGAACATAAATTACAATGAAAAATCGAGCTGAATTCGATCAAATTAGCATACATAAGCAACAATTCAGTTGTCCACGATGCGTTTCAAAAACCGGCCGGTATTTCGCTTCGCTTTAAATGAAATATAATAAGACCTGGTTTTCGGGTAGTACTCGCACTTCCATCATTCGAGAGGGACGGAAACGGAAAAGCTGATGCGTTGATTGATTTATTTTCCAGGAAGAGTGGTGTTCAAACTGTATGGCCCAATCCCTTCCTTCTCACTGACAATTTCTCGTCGGCGGTCCGGGACCACAAGGCAATTGACTCGAAACTTGGAGTCAATACCGTAGCCGACAAACTAATCGGAAGTGTCCATGATAGAGGTAATTATTTCCATGAATGAGTTACGGACTATATTGTTTTTTTCAATGTGGTGTTGCAGTTGTTAGGCATGATTCGCCTGGCAACTGTTGGTGGAAATCAGCTATCCAGTATACACTTCAAGGCTTCACAAACACAAACTATGAATACTTGGATTTACATTTGTAAAGTATGTTGTAAACGAGTGCTCTTTTTACATTTACCTGCTTTGAGCCTTGGTCTAATTATGGTGATGTAAGCCGTTTACGCATTTTTCATATTTTTATTTATCTTTCTTCAGATATGCGTATTGTTGTGAGTTTCCCTATCGCGACAACGTCAGTTGAACATGACTGGTTCTTGAAATCGTCGCAAGCAAGCGTGCCGGAGAACCAGAACTACAGTAATGTGAGTTGTTTATTTTTTATACAGTATTCTTAACCTTACTACTCACGCTGTTTATGTATGTAAAGATTAGGTAACTATAGGGCTAAGTAAGTTAGACCCATAATCATCGAGATGGAAGCATGGAAGCCCTGTGTGGTTTATGGCAAAGCAAAGCAAATTTATTGCCATGCGCAATAGAGAACGAGTTATCACAAGTAGCTGCATTCATATATTCATGCACTAGTTGAGGTTCACATGCTTAACGTGTTATTTTAACTAGTTGAGTTCTGTAGGTGTAGTTCTGTAGTTCTGTTTACCCTCCTCGGTGTCGATCTACTGCATAGTATTTACGTTGTAATAGCAGTAGCAGGTTCTGGATCTCTGTGGACATCTAGAACATGATCATTTTTTATCCGTTTGTTTATCATATTCCACTTCAGTTCTACTACTGGACCAAGAAGCCAAAGACGGGAAGTGAAGACCATTTTGCAAAGCACAAAGATCTGTACTATCTACACGAGAAGGGCAACCCGAAGAGCGCTATTCTGAACTGGCAGAATAACAATGTTCGACAGCATTTGTTTGTGAGTTGAGATTGGATTTATTTAATTGTGATGCTTTTTTGTTTGTACCTGTTTAATTTTCCGTTTGTTGAACTGTTCTGTTCCATTTAAGTCCACAAAAAGTTTTGGTAGTCGGTAAAATGCACCATGATATAGAATGCAGAGTTATTGATATTCAGTGATGTTAGTATAGTATAGAAAAAAGAAAAGAGATAAAAACGCGTATCTAGTTGGAGTCTTGGAGATGGGGCCCCCTAGTTTTAGTCAGGGACGAGATTTTTAGGCAGGACGGGATCCCTCGTATTAGTGTGGCTCCCTGATTATGTAATGTGATTGTGGCAATGTATTATAATGACCAATTGCTTGTAATTTAAAAAAAAAAGTAAATAGAGTTACAGTAATATAAGGAAAAGTATAAATGAGAGTATTGAGAGATAAAGTGAATCATGTTCTTTAACATGGTGTTTTTCTATAACATGGTGTTCTCTATGTTTTTTTTCCTCCTCGGGTGCAATTTAGGAAATGAGTAAAGTCAAACATTGTATTATCTCTTCCAGGAGGTCTTTTCCAATTGGATTGACCGTGGTGTTGATGGTTTCCATTTGTCTGGCGTAGAGTATCTATCACGAAAGGCGGATCTCACACAAGCGGTTAGTTTTGATTTTATTTTTCACACTGTTTAAAGCGAAATACCGGCCGGTTTTTAAATCATATACCATTCGTATGTACTGTATGCAGCTTGAGCAAATGAATTAGAATAAAAAATCGAGCTGAATTCGAGTAAATTAACATAATTACGTTTCAGAATTGGCGCGGTGTACAGGACGTGGTAAGAGATATCCGTTCACACATTACCGCCTACACAAAGGAGACCGCGAAACTAGATGAGGAGAAGAAAATGTGAGGTTTTTGTTATAAATTGTTGTGTTTGTTAGTTTGTTTGAAAGATTGAAAGCACTTGTGTGTTTTGTAGTTAGTAGTTTAGACACTTTCGTTTAAATATTTTTTAGTGGTTTTGGTTTTAGTGCGCTGTGCGCGCGCCGCGCCTCCCCCCTGTCCATATTGTTACGAAAAAGAAACGATAGTGAATAATTTTGGACATTTGAACCTTTTTCAACTCTCTTTCTCTTTCCGTTGCACCGCACATATAATTATGATATGATAAATTGATAAGGGCTAGATCTTTGTAGCTAGACAGGACCATGCCTGCTGTTATTCAAGAAAATTGAATTTTTACTTATTTCTTATTTCTTTCAATTTCAGTGCCCTGTTCACATCGGCTGAAGGTGCACGGGAAAAGGATAAGGAGTCTCTGTCTGCCAGTGGTTTGGATACGGTAATCAACTATGAACTGACAAATGTGAGTTTATCAGTTTGTTTGTTTGTTAGTATTTTCGAGAGAGAGGGAGAGAAATGGAAACTAAAAATGAAGGGAGCGAGATAGTCCAGTTTAACTACGAAAGATTAGCGGCTTTGTCGGCTCTGCTTTGTGTTTTTTCTTTGAAGAGCACACAAAACACCATTTGTAGAATGCACGTAGCTGATTTTGTTAAAGCGAAATACCGGTCGGTTTTTGAAACACATCGAGTACACCAGCATTTCTATGCAGCCTGCGCAAATGACAATAAATTAGAATTTAGAATAAAAAATCGAGCTAAATTTGAGCAACTTACAATTAGCATAAGTACTTAAGAATTCAGTTGTCCACGATGTGTTTCAAAAACCGGCCGGGATTTCACTGTAAATAAAAAATAATCCGCATTCTTGCTTCCTTTTGGTTTCCCCATATGTTATGTTCAGTAATCAATTGTAGGTCGACAACCCGGTTGGTTATTTCATACGGTAAAACGGTATTACGGTAGTTGCTGGTTAAACCCTTTAAACGTTGTGTACATTTGTGATTTCACCGATTCCGTGATTTGTATATTGTAGAGATTGTACAGAGATTCCATTGTTGTGTTGTCAGATTGCGATGATGATTCACTTGCACTTTAAAGCGATATAACACGTGTTTTTCAAAAATAGGCTGCACTGCTGCACAGCAGCATTCCCATGTATTATATGCAAATTGTTGGCACTATGTGCTCTTCCGGCGCAGACGGTGCATGGAGTTTAGCATTAATACACGTGAATTTGTGGTCGATTTTGTGATGTGCAACGATTTCTAGATTGATTACAATGAAAACTGCATTTATTGATTGAACGCTTTTTTTATTGTTGGTGCGTTTAGGTGGAAAGGAACACCAAGGTGTGCAGCATCACCGAGGGAACTGTGGCCGTTTGTACACATGAGATTCTCTCGGATCTGATTCTCTTCCACAATAACAAACCGAATGTGTGGCCGCACTGGGAGGTAGGGATGTTTTGATAGTATTCAGCTAACGGCTTTTGTGTGACGCTTAGGGTTTTTTACGCGTTTCTTCAGCGAACGGCTTTTGTATGAAAGCAATGTGAAACCCCATCGAATGTGAGGCGCCACTTGTTTATGAATTGCTGTTCCGCAGAGGTTTCCTCGTCGGGTGGTAGCAAAGTTCTCATGAGCCAGACCCGAACTTTGGTTGCGCGCTTCAAAGGCGGACGCTCTAGCCACTGGACCATCCGTCCCAGGTTTCTTAACGGTGTTACTCTTACTGTTAGTATACGATGTAAGATAGCTTTGCTAGAATTTTTATCACTGTTGATTGGATCGATCTAATATTTATAATACTACTAATTATGTTTATCATTAGTTGTCCAACCAAGACGTCGCCCGTCTCTCGTCGCGTGCGGGTTCGCGAGCCCATGCTGAACTGCTCCTACTCCTGCAGCTTGTTCTACCGGGAACAAACACCTTCTACTATGGAGAGGAGATTATCATGCGGGATCTGTTCAATGATTCGTCGGTGTGTTTAGTGTTTTAGATTTTCTATTTTCTCTACTTTGTATTTTTTGACATCTTTTTTTCTCTGCATACCTCACATTGGAAGGCTATTTTCTGTCCCCAGGGAATATTTCCCCGGGGGGATCGGAGTGGGAATATGGCCTCTCTGTAACCGGTACCTGTAACTCAGAAGCGGATTCGAAACTTGTTCGCTTCTCCTCTGTCTTACCTTTCGTTGTTTAGGTACCGCCGCAGCGTGGCGCCATGCAATGGGATGACTCAATAAACGGTGGTTTCTCCTCTCACCCGAACCCGTCTGTGCCCGTCAGATCGGACTTTGTTAATATTAATTGGAAGGTTAGTTGAATAATCTCTTTGTTAATATGCTAATCCTAGGCCGTATTCAGCAACGCGCCGTTAGCCCTCCCTGGCCTCCCCAGTTAGCTAAAGAGTGCGTAGAGAGGGTGAGAGCAGAAGAGATTCAGAGAGCGGCCGTGAGCCTAGGGAGGGCTGCTCCCTGTGTGTCGGTGAATACGGCTTCTGATCAGTTGCTCCCCGTGCTCACCCGGAAAGGTGTTAGTGAAAACCTCTGGGTATTTTGAGCTTTGCTCACGTATTAGCCTTAGCACATTGATTCCCGAAAGTCTAGTATTCGTACAATTCTCTCTTATTGTCACCTCGATGGGAATAGACAGCCGGTTGATAATTTTACAGTAGTAGCTGCATCTGGGAACAGTATTGTTTGGACTGCATAGTTCATGGGTACATTTGGATTACAGTATTCTTTTAGTTCCTTACTGTTCACTTACTTTTTTATGGCATACCTGACACAGAATAATTTCATGTTTAGCTACGTATGTTTTTCATATAGCCCTAGTTGTGATGAGCTCTCTGATAGGCTAAAGAGTAGACTGCTTATTAGAAATATTGTCTTTGTAAGAAATATTGAATTATATTATGTGTACGTATTATTATTATTATTATTATTGTTATTATTATTATTATTATTATTATTATTATTATTAATCTTTTATTTTCAGCGTCAATGGTCTGAAGAGAAGTCTCCACTGAAGACGTACACCAAATTGGCCAAGCTCCGACAGCGTGATGATACTCTGATGAGTGGACAGACACTGATGGAGAAACTGAACGAACATGCATTCACGGTGACCAGGTTCTTGCAGAGGGAGAACGCGACAACGGGACAGGTACAGTATACTTTAAACTTTAAAGCGGTATTGTACGGGGTTTGTGAAGTGTGTACTGAATGAACGAATGCGACGACAGCACATTATACTTTGCGGGCAGGGATTAGTCTAACTACTGTGTAATAAATTGTCCTGTTCATTTCGATTTATTTCGACCAACTTTTATGTTGTTCAGATCTACGTTTGTGCTGTGAACTTTGGTGCTGCCGCGAATACGTTGACGCTAGACACACTGCCTTCTTCTGGCAATCTAGCAAGAGCTCAGGTACTTTTGTTGAAGGTTTTTAATAAGATGTATAATTTATAATAAAATTATTGGCACATGTGTTGCAGCTACCACTCTCTAGTACATTTAGACCACATTGAGTTTGAATTTGAAGCGAGACTACAAACTACATTTTATTTTAGTTCATTTAGAAGTTTAACCGGCTTTTTTTATTTCAGATCGTCACTGGAACGTCAAATTCTGATTTCCGCGCCCGTTCTCCTATTGATCTCTCATCGAAGTCGATTGAAATCCCGGCCGACCAGGGAGTGGTATTCAGATACCCCGCGTAGACGTAGACTAATTGTAAGCCAACGGGTGGGTTTACCCAGATTTGCATATTAGGTTTACCATCAAACCGCCTGTGAGGTGTGCATATTAAACACTGCCAATGAATAATCACTAAATTTAATCATTTGCAGAAGAAGGGTTTCAAAATAATTGGCTCTGTTTTTGTTTTTGTCGTGCGCAAGTTCTAACTGTACCCTACTGAATAGCTGCTAGGAGATATTTTTTCTCGTAAAAAAAATCTCTGTAAAATTCTGTGTGTAGATTAAAAAATTTTGTGAGGAATCATTGTTGCATGCATCAGTTATAATTTATCATTAATTTTTTTGCTAGGTCAGTTTGCTTCCTCTAGATATGTTTTATTTCACGCTCCGCGATGCTTTAACTGTATTAAGTAATTCACTGAGGGTGAAGCCTCTTCAACGCATAATATGGTTGAAAGCGGTATAGCAGCCGGTTTTTGAAACGCATGTCGGATGCTGTATTCGCATGCAGTGTATGCAACTAACTACACGATTTTTATGTTTATTATATACATTTGCCAATTTGCATACAACATATAGACGATATAGAAATGCAGTTGCCAAGCGTATGTTTGAAAAACCGGTTGTTATACAGCTTTAACGTCATCAAATTTATTTGCATAATATTACTTTGTTCTAAACGTTGAATTATTGTGGTCTGCTTTTCTTTCTTTCTTGTCCTGTCTTTTCCCCGTGCTTTCTTTCATTTTTTTATTTTAAATTTTCTTGTATATATAATTATTATTACTTTATTACACTTAGCGCAAATTACACAGTACTAACTAACCGTGCTCTGAATGACTAACTAATTAATTAAGCTGTAGTTTATTGGCGTAAATTATGTAAGTAGCGTGGCACGTGGTTAGTGGACCACATTCCCATGTATTGCATGCAAATTCTGTGTTGTGGAATGCATTTTGCATATAATAAGTTATTTGGGAATGATTTCAAATCCACGTGCCGTAAAGCTTTGAAGATACTGATTTGGTGGATTATTTAAGCTTTGATCACTACTTTTAAGTTTCAGGGACTGGCTTTTTATTGTGAACTTTGATGTTGATCCATTTTATTAGTAAAATAATTCATATATTTTTTGTATGTTTGAGAAAGTCGCTCACATTCAAACATTTATAGTCATCAACATCTAAAATCAGTCAAGGATAGGGCATCCGGATTCACAGAAGGTGGCATCATTGGATTTTAAAGCGGTACGGCAGTTGGTTCTGAAACGTGTGCCGAAAAACTGCCTTTCAGTGGTGGACTTCCGCCTCACCATCAGAATGGAAGACAATTTGTATTGTCCAGCATCCGTTTCACAAACCACTTTTCATACCTCTTTAACATTGGGAAATGTTCAGTAGAAAGTAGAACTGAGATTTTTAGTTTTATAGTTGATTGGGAGTGAGAGAGTTATTAGTTGGCTTCAGTGAAGGGATTAAAAAGTCAGTAAAGCATGAGTAAGCCTACACTGGCAGGGCCCAAAACTTGAAGTAACTACGGTAGCTACATCAAAAAGTCAGACTAGAAACTATATTACAGCCTAATTCTGTTGCCAGTGTAGGCTTACTCATGGTGCCCTATTCAGGTGTATTATTGAAAATGGTAGATCATACTATTGATATTGTAACCGACATTATGGTAAAAGGGTACATCATGCCATTGCAACCGACATTCAAAACCAGGTGCCATAAAGCTTTGAAGATACTGGTAAGGTAAGTAGAACTGAACAAAAAAGGATTCCAATATAGAGTGTCTATTTCCATGTTAACAAAATGCCCAAGTTAGAGGGCAAGACTAATAGGATTACATATTTGCATGAGTCTCCTCTTATCCTAGTCTTTGTGATGTGAGTAGGCGATTCTCGGATAACATTGACATGAGCTGGCGACGAAGCTCGGCGTTTCTATAATAATTATTTCATTATTTTTTTTTGGAATGATATTATATTGTTAACTTATTATTGAAAAGACTTCTAGGAATGTTCAACCCACAATTAGACAAAAACAAGGGTTGAGAAACATCCGGCTTTTGAAGCGTATATTTGACGTTGAATTCCCATGTAGTGTATGTAAATGATGGCGCTATTGTGCTCGATTTTAATTATCTTTATTTGCATGTAACAAATGGGAATGCACTTGTCCAGCATTAGTTTCAAAAACCGGCTGTTATACCGCTTTAAAGGGATAGGTTCACCTCGAATTGCACCTTTTTTTATAATTTATGTTGATAGTATGACCTATCCTATGACGGTCAAAATGCGAAAATTGCAGTAAATTTCCTTTGCTCCCCGTAGTAGGAGAGCTTGCTCAAAAAAAGCTAAACTACCTCGAATCTATAAAATAATTGGGGTACCGCAGCCATGGTATGTGGGAAATAGCGCAGGAGGACTGGAGGTGCAGATATTGTTGTGATAGACAGAGGATGATAAATTTAGGGCCCTGTATTTTCTAAGTCTCCAGCCCGGCTGCGCTATTTCCCACATACCATGGCTGCGGTACCCCAATTGTTTTATAAATTCGAGGTAGTTTAGCTTTTTTTGAGCAAGCTCTCCTACTACGGGGAGCAAAGGAAATTTACTGCAATTTTCGCATTTTGACCGTCATAGGTCATACTATCAACATAAATTATAAAAAAGGTGCAATTCGAGGTGAACCTATCCCTTTAATCACTTACGACTGAAATTCGTCCATGATGTCTCGTTTTACATAATTGCTGCGCTCGTCGGTGGCGCCTTGTAGAATCATGGGAAAAGAGGAGACGCAGAGAAGCAGAAGGGAGACAAGGAGAAATAATTGGAACAACATTCTACAGTATACAGTATGCGAGTGTACCTGAAAAGAAGGGGAACCAATACATTTTAGTAGATTTCTTAAAGCGGACCTTTAGGACATAGACAATTAGGTCGAATAAAAAGAATCATAAATACACATTGGCGACAACAGGAATAAGGCTTAGGCTTAGGCTTGGGCTTGGTTTAGGAAAAAGCAGTAACATCCTGCTTCTTGATTCCAGAAGATAGAATTCAAGACCCGGGACCTGAGCTTATTCAATAAACATTAAAGGGGTATAACAGCCGATTTTGGGTAACTTCATTTCCGTGTATTATTTGCAAATGAGTATGATTAGAATAAACAGTCGAGCTCACTTATTAGCATCAATTCATAGGAATGCAGTGTTCCATTATTCGTTTCAAAAACCAGCCGCTATATCGCTTTAAAATATAAATGATAGGCAATTCGTGGACAGTATGTTCAATATAATGGGTGCCAATATACATCATAGTACCTAGTTGTAAGATTAACGAAGTCGCAATGTATTTTCTTAAAGCGAAGTACCGGCCGGTTTATAAAACGCATCTTGGACAACTGAATTCTTACGTTCGTTTTTTTATTCTGATTTATGTTTATTTGCATAAGGCGCATAAGAATGATGGTGTACTCGATGTGTTTCAAAAACCGGCCGGTATTTCGCTTTAATGTTGAAGCTAGATGATATTTCGCTTTTGCCTATTACTTACCTTACAGACGCGTAATCGCGTTTGAATGTACGTTTGTTGCTCGCTACACTATAACTATAGTTCACTAGATCATTTAAAACTAAAAATAACTGCCTACGAAATGAATTTAATTATTCGGGAGCAGTGATTACGAAAGCACATGTAGGCGGCCAAAGCAAATTGGTAGACACTAAATAGTTTAAAGAGGTATAACAGTCGGTTTTTGAAACCTATACTGGACGCTGTATTCTCATGTAGTGCATGCAATAATTGCGCTATGCAGCCTGATCCGAGATATGAGATTATTAATTTGCATATAACATATGTGAATGCAGTTCTCCAACATATTGCTTTAAAAATACAATATTATGGGGAAAAACTGCCAAAATTTGTTTGTTTCATTCGTCCGAACCAAGACATTAGAGCTAATTATATAATGGAGGCCTCCCAAAAGAGCCAATCATTTACATTTACAATTTACTCCACTACTACGGGTGGATGAAAAAGCCATTCTAAAGGTTTAAAGCGAAATACCGCCGCTTTTTGAAACACATCGAGTACACCAGCATTCTTATGCAAACGAACATAAATTAGAATAAAAATTCGAGCGCAATTCGAGCAAGTTTGCAAAAATACGTAAGAATTCAGCTGTCTACGATGCGTTTCAAAAACCGGCCGGTATTTCGCTTTAAAGCGAAATGCCAGCTCCTTTGGAAAATTTGCGTATGATAAGCAAATCCTATGTATCCTATGCTAATTTTGCGCGATCGTCCACGGCTATCGCGCAAAATTAGCATAGGATACATAGGATTTGCTAATCATATGCAAATTTTCCAAAGGAGCTGGCATTTCGCTTTAAGTAGTGCAAACATTAATTTTAATGTAAACATGGAAAAAATCTGCCAATTAACTATTACGCTTCCAGCGAGTGAAGCAAAATGAATAATTTGCTAGTGGCACGAAAATGTCTCCGGCTGTTTTATATTTATAATAGAAGATACAATATGGTCTTGTAGAATTGTGTCCCTACGTCTCGTATAGATAGAGGCATAAGGTTCTTCTGTCAACCACGAAAGCAGAATATAAATTGGCATTTATGCAAATGAGCAGACCACATTCCACTCACGATCCACATAATGGAGAAAGCATGCGGCAAACGAATAGTCTAGTTTATACACATCGATTTTGTAGATAAATAGTCAGCAGACATAAGACATAATGATCTAAAAATATGCCAACTGTGTATAATATGTCCAGATTGAGTATTTCTACACTGTGTTCAGAAACTAAACAGACACTAGCGTTTTGTGGCATACCGGCATACGGCATAGATGAAAAATATTATCTACCAAAGCGTAAATTATGATTGGAGGGGGTGTAGTGTACAAGTACATGTATAAATATGCACACTTCTGTGAATTCGTTAAAAATCCCCGCACGATATTATGGACTAGATTGCATATGCTATAATTTATTCATGGTCAATAAGAAGAGATGTCTAACGGAAAACACGTTCGCATCATCAGCTTATGCTCGAGAAGCTTTACGTGTTCACTGCACAAAAATGTGTCGCCAATGCGCAGCGGCGCATCATAATGGAACCCGCCGCTCCGCTCTGGCACCTTTTTTTGCGAAGCGAGGCACATCCGCGGAGGTTCATCCCCTGGAGAATACTCCCCACGGTGTGCAGAATAAAAAATCACCTCGCCAACTCATTCAAACAAATAATAACAATTCGCGCCGTCGCCGCACAAAGATGGTTTGCCAGCCGTACGCCCGAACGCTGGGAGCATACTCCCAGCCTCCCAGTGGGAGGCGAGAGAAACAGAGTGATCACGCGAATCAGCGAGATGTAGAGACAAATTATCCCAACCGGGAAGGCTCCCAGTGTTCGTGCATACTGAGCGACCCTATGGCCCTGCACTGTCACCCCTTTTTTGCGGCAAATAATAATAACAAATAATAATAAATTCGCGCAGTGGCCGCACACAGATAGTTTGCCAGCACGGAGCGACCCTATGGCCCTGCACTGGCACCCCTTTTTTTGCTGCACATCTCGTAGTTTCATCTATGCAGTGGAATGGAGAATAACCCCAACAAATATCTGAATGAAATCTAGAATTCCTAGAGCCGCACTTCTTTTTGCTCTTTCTTTTGTATTGTCAAAATGAGTGGTCCCGATGTAACCGCCTCGCCCTTTCCAATTAATTTGTTCCCATTAAACACGAGACTAATCTGATCAAAGGTCACGGGACAAGGAAATTGGAAACTCTTTCTCATCATCCTATCTAAGAAGTCAATCTCTATCTGATTGTGAATGTCGGAATGCCTAGATTCAGGTGACGAGGGTCGACGTCAGTCAAAAGAGTAAAGGCTTAGGCTTATTGTTAGGCTTAGGCATTTGACACTGAGCACGAATACACGAATCTGGGAGTCCTAAGTCTCTCACAGGAGGTAATATAGGCATATAGGAATCAACGGCAACCTGGAAAGTGGAAGCGGGAGCGGGAAAGTAAAGTAGCCAAACATCAAACGAGTGATTCCATGAGTGAGGAAACTTTACGCATTTGGTCCACTTCCTTTGAAAATACAATATCGACCGAAAAGTAGTGAGCCACTGCATTGCCAAAAGCGAGCGACTCATGCGCGAACAAAATTTCCCCTGCGCGCGCTCCTGGCGCACCTCTTGCAGCGCTCTTCCTTCTTCTTAAAACACAACCACACAACACAGAATACATATTAAAATATTCACATAGCCTATCTTCACCATGGTTCGTTTGAGGCGTATGAAGCAATTTAAGCTGACATCATCAAGATTTCAATACAAAACTTTGAAAGTAAGTCCATATTCTCTCTAATTAAGCCACACGCAGCAATTAGTGTCCCCGGAGTTCATAAGAAAGAGCAGAAGTCACTGCAGCCAGCTTCCCGAGAATTGGTTTGTTCGAAACACAAAAAATGGATTCACTGATTCACTTCGACTAATGAGCTCCAACTCCAACACACATACTTAGACACACACACACACTCATAGACACACACGCACACACATACACACACGCACACATACACACACCCAAACACATAGACACACACACACACACTCATAGACACGCACTTGACACACGCACACACACACGCGCGCACACACACTCTCTCGCCTGTGATTTGTGATATATTACCAAAAGACCAAAATCACTAAAACAATGTTATTCTTCAACAAAATGGTATCTCAAACTAACAAAATAACAAAGAGATATATATTTAAATATAACAAAATCTTGGGAAGAAATACTAGTAGAGCGTAGAGCAACAAAAGGAACACGGAATCAAGAAAAGAAAGTTAAATAGTGACTCAGAGTGCAACATAGACAGGAAACGAGACAAGCCCCTACACCAAAAATTAGTTTCAAGTTTCAATAATCGAAAATCGAATTAAAAGATAAATGTTAATTTAACACTAATCCACAAAGTCAACAGAATTATTCGCAGAAATAGTTATCATATCATATCATATATCAAGGTCTAATTCTTGAAACCAAGTCATATTTATGGCTTAACGTCCATTCGCTTCAACATCTTCTGTACCTAAAAAAGGACAAAGGTAAAATTTTAATCTTAAAACCGAGTAATTCCAAAACTCTGTTTTGCTCCCATTCCAAAAAAATCTGTTTTGCTCCCATTCCAAAAAAACGCGCCAGACGAATAGACTACAAATTCAAGCCTCCTACAAAATCGTATTCAACAATTCTTAGAAAATTTTAATCGTAGACTTTTCACCAACTCACTGCATAATGATGACTAATCAATAGTGATACTATAAGAAATATAAAATTTATTTTATTCAAGGGAGTTCAAACACAAGGTTTGCGTATGACATGTAGCGCAGAGGTGCTGAGCACAGGCGCAAAAGTAGAAATAAGCACATACCTCGTTCAGCTTGTGAATGTGTTTAATAAAGTGTTCGCACACCCTTCGCGCAACCTTCGTGTCGGCAATGCTGATCATATCCTGGAAAAAACGAAATTTAACCACTATACCACATAATACCTTCCTTATATTATACCACAATAAAGATGCACGCTTTGAAGCGTCAAATATTCATGGGGTTTGCAAGTATCCCAAAACCCAAAAATTGTCAGTGCTTCTGTCAATACTACCGCATTTCCGCACGAAAACTGCATATATAGCATGAAAAATTAAAATTCTCGTGTAGTTCCAAGATACGGTAAATTTTCAGCATACTTGCAAACACCATTATCCATATCGTACATTACCTAACACTTATTACCAAAATAGTGTAAGCAGCGGGAGCAAACGGCGTTTATGTACTAAAAGTGAAACATACCATTTTAACTCTGATCGACTACTTTGTCAATGAAGACTAATACGATACAAGATGTTGCCTACCAACGCTAACTATCTCAGAAAACTACCACACAAAGCCAGAGACTGAAAAAAGTAAAGGAACTTATCAGGTTAAAGCGAAATACCAGCCGGTTCTTAAAACGCATCTCAAATACCTGCATTCTTATGCAGTTATGCTAAGCTAAGTGGAGTGGGGTCGAATTGGGGTCTATTTTTTATTTTTATTTATGCTCATTTGCATATGATGCATAAGAAAGCAGGGCTACGCGATGGGTTTCAAAAACAGGCCGGTATTTCGCTTTAACAATTGATTTATTGATTATCCGGATAAATTAACATGTCAATACCTACCTTGTCGACGTAGAAATCTATATCCGTGGTGCTGTCATCATCCACAGGATCCTCATCTCCTTCTTTGCCGAGCTCGGCGACAAGCATCTACATGTTTTACAATTTTAAAGCGATATAACAACCGGTTATTGAACGTATGTTGCACAATCGCATTCCCATATGTTGTATGCCAATGAAAATAATTGGAATAAAAATCGCGCGGCTATTTCTTCTTTGCCGAGCTCGGCGACAAGCATCTACATGTTTTACAATTTTAAAGCGATATAGCAACCGGTTATTGAACGTATGTTGCACAATTGCATTCACATATGTTGTATGCCAATGAATATAATTAGAATAAAAATCGCGCGGTCATTTGCACACACTACATGAGAAACACCTATTTTATAACATGTACGTTACATTGCTTTCTTTGATTGTATTTGTGCATAATAAATTATTATTATTATTATTATAAACCAGTGACCATCCATTCCATTTCAAATTTCCAAGCTAATTCCAACAAGCCAACACAGGTAATAAGGGTCTACGTTGAGCGAAAATAAATCTCTATTCAAAAGATCCAACATCTAAAATAACCCAAACCTTGAACGAGAGCAATTTTCCCAGGTAAGAGTCATATTCGGCATCGGAAACGTCCATAAACGAAGCCAACTTGTGGGTGGGTAGAGAGGTGTAGAGCTACAAAGAAGGTTTAATTACCCAAGTTTGAGGTATTTTATTCCTTGTCCTGATGACGCCGAAAGGTGAAAAAGATTTTACACCTGTCTTTTTGCGGAAGTCGTACTAAGCTCGAAGATCTACCTATTCTAAAAAAGAACGAGCAATTAAGGAACAGGTCCTGCTGCCCAAAAGTCCAAAATGGACATCAGAAAAGAACACCGCATCCGCTCTACAACACGGTTCCGCGCCTATTAATGAGGCTTGTACTCGGGGTCGAACCGAAGAGCCAAAGTACTGAGCTGCTCAGACAGCGCACTTTTTATTAACAAAAAATGAAACCTACCTTCAGATATCCTCTGAGAATGGGCACCGCAATCTGTGATTCGATACCCTCAAGGAATGCCTGGCACTGACGGATCAGGGGCTCCTTGGACATGTTTCCGCCCTCGTAGACCACAGTGGTGGGGGAGAGGAACTTCGGGGCGCTGAACGAGTACTTAGGTTAAGTACAACCCGCAATGTCCTTCGTCTTACAATTAGTGTCCAAGTCGGAGTAATTGTACACGTTGCGTATACTGGACTGGACTCCTGGGTCATATCATGAACCAAAGTTTGCCCCCAGTATAAGCACATAGGCCATACTCACCAACACGTAGGGACCACGCCCTAGCCTCTCCAGGGAGCTAGAGTGCGTAGAGTGCGAGAGCAGATGAGATTCAGAGCACTCGTGCGTGCACCTAGGGAGTGCTCCCCGTATGTTGGTGAATACGGCCCCAGATGTACAGTATAAAAACCTCACAAAGCCCGTGCAATACTGCTTTAAGATCCACAACTACCAACACATATTAAACACAAAACAAAAAAAGGGGGAAGAGTAGAGTCCGACTAACCCAAGTTGGAAGGCGTTCTTGAACTCGTCCAGGTCCCCGTTGGCCATTCTGGTCAAGCGGTCGCCCATCTTGTCCACCAGTTGCGACTGAATCGATTCGTCGATTCTCTGCGGTTGCAGAGAGATGCAGATGGCGACCAGATGGAAAAGTTGCTCGTGCGTCTTTCCAATCTGAAACATCTTATCAGTATCAGTAAATAATGAACTTTGCAGAACGTCTGTTCCTGAGGCCATATTTACCACTCAATTCCCCATGGGGAATTCCCCGTCTTTTTCTCTTTTAAAGCTATTTTCTGTCCGTAGGGACTATTTCCCCGAGGGAATCGGGGTGGTGATTATGGCCCCTCTGGAAGGTATTGTATTGAATAGAGAGATCGAGGAGCACCTCCTACGCCTCCTAGATGCAAAATTACGCAACAAACGCAGCGCAACACTCTCCCGAGGCAATTACGCACTTGTATTCTGAATTCTGACGTGAAAAATTGATAACTGATTTTTTTAACTCCCTATTGACTCAACTCCATTATGTGGGAAAGAACTGACCAAACAGTTCAAGATTCAGCTACCCAGTCCAGCATAACGATAAACAAATATAAATGATACTGGTATACTCATCACATTGTACTGTTCAAGATTCAGCCCATTCAGCTACCCACGATAACAACAAACAACAATCCTGTTATATAAATGAGAAGAGTTGAAGGTTTGGATGTTCGCAAGGGAGCCTTTCGTCACGTTTTCGGCAGTACACAATGGAAATGAAACATACCAAAAACCATGCCCCGTGTGGGGTTCGAACTCTCGACATGTCGCTTTAGAGTCAAGCGCTCTACCTGCTGCGCCATAACTGCTTGAGATCATACAGAAGCAAGCGGCCGAAGGCCGATTCATCCAGCTGGTAAATAAATAAAGGAATCCTCACCACATCATACTGGAAGTTCTTCTTCTGTTGCTGTTGCTGCAGCGACTTCGTTCTTTGGATGTACAGCAGGCAGTTGACAAAAATGCGGGTAGCCTGAACGATTTTTTTTCTAGTAGGGCATAATTTCGACGCGTAAGATGTGGCTAATAACGCTGTGCGTTACGCAAATTATAAAGTTTGAATTGGTTCCCGAGGTCAAAGGCCCGGGAGATAGTCGGTATGATATCAACACGTTTCATCAAAGTACATATAAATGGTAATGGTTTCTGGAGATGGCCAAGAAGTCAAGACCACCACGGAGACGATCGATGCGTCATTTTACGCATTGGTTTATATCCAGAGGGTAAATGCGGTGAATAAATTTGCGCATCAATCACCTACGCCCTGCCTTACACCACCTCCAGAAACCACTGTAAATATACTTTTGGGTGCAACACATCTTTGATACAGTGTGCGTTTCAATCACAGACACAGAGGTAACACACAAAATCTTCAGTTGCGCACTTTATCTGTCACATGTCGTCTAATCTAATAATTTACCTATGAGCATGAAAATACACTCAAAATACCTAAAAAAATAAAATTAAAAAATCCAACCTCGCCATAATTTCTCATCATCATGTGTGAGAATCCGATGAAGTAGTGAAGGGTGACCAAGCACGAGGGAACCGTGTTGTACAGACCCTAGAAATGCAAGAGAATTGAATCTGAATCCAATCCAATCGAATCACATCAAAAAGAAAAGTTACATTCTGAACTATCCGGTGTGCTAGTTACACCAAACTACCGGTCTCATTTTCTAGCGATTTTGTGCTGCATAAGAGTGTCCAAATATCGATATAAATAAAAGATCCGTTGGCGTATAAGTATGCCATAACATCATCAGTTTGTGCTCGTAATTTGAACTGAGTGAGCATCGATAACAAACGGCTGAATAAGCCCTGTAACTGATTCAGTAACATACCTTAGCATCCAGCTCCAAGCACTCGACCGTCTTCAGAGCTTGATGGTAGTCGGCCAGCAGGACGTGCGTTCTCAACAATCCAATGAGAGAGAAGTAGCCGAGTCGGAAGTAGAGGGGACTTCTTCCGAACTCGTCGGCAACAAGGTCCGCGTTCTCTGAAAGAAATAAAACAATTATAATTTAACACATAACAATCGACCCAACCACAATTATATGTTTATCATTTAATTGTATCATCTCTCGGCATAGCGCGGTGGGTAAAAATCACTCAACAACTACCACACAATGGACAAGCTGAAGCTCAGACAATGGACAAGCCGAAGCTCAGACCAGCCCCAGTCCAGAGGACAATATAAATGTGCATGTAAACATCACTGTTACGGTCATTAAAAAGACAATATCAATTACGCCCCAGCAGATAACGCACGCGCTGGTGAGAGAGCAAATGTAACTGTTTTCTCCGAGAATGCGTGAATGCGGATATCGGGATATCGCAGCTAACTGGTAATACACTCACTCCTTTGCTTAATCGCCGTGAGTTGCTCAGTGATCTGAGACTTGGCCAGCAACGAGTAGAGAATGTTGAGCACGGGGTAGATGTTCCAGGCCTAAATTGTACAAACACTATAAGGAGGAATGAGGAATTAAGAACTTAAGTGACAAACCTTTTTTGTTGTGTCTGTTGTTAGTATTAGTATATTAGCTATGTTTTTTGTAGAAAGCAAAAGTGAGCGCATACATGTGCACCAACAGTGTAAAAGCTACATGTGTACATACTAGAAACTCCGCGCACACCAAAGCACTCAAAGCCTATCTCTCTTGCAGCAGAGAGGTTGGAAAGCTCACACTTTATTGACATATATTACTGCTTTATAATATTGCTTACTTTAAATAAAGATTTACTATGTAAACCAACATTTTGTGTTTCTTCAATGTGCATCAGCTCATCGATTTCCTCAATGCTTCTCTTGGTCGGATTTGCCTTGTAGAGGCAGAAGGATTGGAACTAAAATAAAAACGCACATTAAATAAAATAAAAACCATTATCATGAAATAAAAGTAGTTTCGCTTGTTCAATGCAGATGGAGAATATATTTCTCAAAGACAAGGAACAAGAAGCTCAAGAACAAAGAGGGACCGCGACCGTAAGGGATGTAACACTCATAATTCATTGTAATCAGATTATAATTACAATAATTATCATGACTACTGATTATAGCTAGCTGATTTATTCACCTGGTAAACAAATTCGTCAATGATGTCCCAAAGCCAGGCGTTGGAAAGTGTTGACTGAATGGGCTCCTTGCTGGAGAGAATCTCCGAGAACAAATCCTGAAATTATAATTTTCACGTTAGGGCGTACGGCGTATTCGCGATGAAAAATGCCCATCTCGCACGAATGCGCCCTTAAAGCCGTATTCCGTATTGTATACCTACTTCGTGAAATTTGCATATGAAACGTAAATCCTATGTATCCTATGTAAATTTGGGCCGGAAGCTTGCCGGACGAGCACCAAATTTGCATAGGATACATAGGATTTGCGTATAATATGCACTTTTTCCAAAGATACAATACGGCTCTGAAGTGAACTAACAGCCGGTTTTTGAAGCGCATCACTGACCGCAGATAACTGCATTCCTATGTACATGTTTTTTTTCGTGATTATCACATGCCATATGCGGTGATGTGCTCACAATTAAAAATTGGAAAGGAGCTCAAACTATTAAAACATGAACAGAGCATGATGCAATTCATACCTGGTAGTTCATGAAGCTCTCATATCTGTGGTTGAGTGAAGGACCTCTCTGGTTTCGTGCGTACACCTGTCTGTAGTACAATTCCTTGTACAATATGATGAAGAGACGGTTGTCTGGAATGAGGTTTTAAAATAAAACAACATTTCCACACTATAAAATCCATCCCAGTTCGTAGTCACAGTACGCATAATCCTAAATCGAAAACAAATGCGTCAATGACGTCCAATTTTTGTCTTTCTTTCGTTCATCTTGAACTCGCACTCAGGGCGCATTCGAGATGGACATTTTCCTACTTTTTCCGGAAAAGAAAAAGAAAACTTTTGGTTCGAGATGGACCACCAAAAAAGAATTCAATTGCCACGCATACACAATACACATGCCAATGATCGATTGATTTTAGTTTCAATTACGGTATTTGCATTTTCGACAAGTATTTTGCATGTACTATTTTTTCTCGGTGTCTATCTCGAACCGCTTTTTTTCTTCTTTCTTTTCTTTTCCGGAAAATGTCCATCTCGAATGCGCCCTTAACATTTCTTTTTATATTAGTCTTATGCTGACCCGATCCAACAATATTCTCGACAACAGACTCATCCGGCCACATACGCTCGCGGAAGAATCGTTCGGTAAGATCCGGGAAAGCATGCTCATAGCATGTGTGCATTTCAGCAACATTTTCCTCCTAAAAGCAAACGTTGAGAACTGTCGTGAGGCAAAGGTCAGTATAATGAACAGTTTGGAAAGGCGTTTCAATAACAATACCAATTAAGCCGATGATACGAAAGCTCAAGCTATTAGCAAATAACTTACATCAATCACTTTAGCGAAGTAAAGGAGAAAATCGGCAACCTCCGCAGGAACGTCGTCCATGATTCCTCAGCCCTAGATGACACACATATTAAGCACAGAACGCAACCGATGCGACGAAGAAGATATCACGACAAAGGAAAACACCTTACGACAGAGTACAACTTATAATAAACGAAATTTTTCATCATCATGAAACAAACAACCTTGATCCAAAAAAAATGAAATTACGCAAAATAGAGTATAACCGTTAATTTAGTCCAAAAGGGAAAAAAGTACTGTAATTACCATCCACATTTAACAGACGTCTTTGGTGCCTACGGAAATGTTCAAATGACGAAAAATAGCCCTTCGAATTCTAAGCCCAACAGGCCACCCGCAGCGTTCTTGTAGGTTTTGTTTGAAATATAATGGAACAAAATAGGTGTTCTTTATAAAAACAACTATATCAGTCGTATTCATTCCTTATTGCGGGACACATCATCTACGAGGCATCGCACTTAGCTCTACTTCTGCTGCAAAAGACTAATCCTGCATTCTAAATTTCGGTTTGTGATGATCTTTTCTGTGAACAAGACTTATTCCTGAACAGTACCGTATGTTACATTAGAAATCTCCGTATTTGTTTTTGACACTACATAAATGGGGATTTCTATCGCAAATTACGGCAATTATTTCATCTCAGATATTTTCTGTCTTGTAACCTACGCGTTTTTTATAGAAAATTATTCTGTTTGATTAGACGGATTGACGAATAATACCTAAACAGCCGATAGTGAGCCCACTGCGGATTTTCATTCCGTGCTCAATGCTCACTTTGATTCAGCACAGTTCTGCAATTCAATACATTGCACCCGGTGGCCATTTTTCACACAAAGCAATTTTTTTTAGATATATGCTTGTCCTTTAGGTTATCTCTGTGATAAAAACGAACTGAATTGCATGTCCCCAATCGGTTAATAACCACAAATCAACATCCTCTACGCTACAATAAGGTTCGTTTTCGATATAAACACGTGCACGAGAGTTAGTAGAGAACGCACGGGATTTGACTCCGCCTTCTTGGTTAATTTGATGAAGTTTTTGCGCATGCACGATGCATTTTTGCCTTTGTTGTGAATTCAGATGCCGATGATAGACTGTGAAAAAGTTTTAATTAACATCATTGTATATCGTTTTGTAGTAACTTAATTATTGTACCCCACTCCACGTACCCGTCTATTGTTCTCATTTGAGAAATTTGTGGCGAATATTTTCAGTTGTATTTTCAGTATTTTCATTTTCAGTTTCAGTAATTGTATTTTCAGAAATGTCTTTTGTTTTCGAAGTCGAAGAGTACATAGTGCCGCAAAGAAACACTGCAGCATCATCTGATTCTGATGATAGCGACGGCGAAGATCTCCCAAAGAAGGTCATTGCTGTTCCGGTCGACTTTAGATGCAGTACGAAAAAGAAGGTATGTTGTTTGTTTGAAGTATTTAGGGGTTTGAAGTTGGTTCATGGAGGGTATGGCTTGCGAGTTCCCGTATATTTATGCTTAAGATATTAAGCTTTGGTAGTCCGTAGTTTTATTATAACATTACAGAAACCAACTGTTATTTTAGCGTCTCGGCCAGGGTAATCTGTTCATGTTGGACCGGGAAGGAGCCAATACAGCGGATGATAATAACGACGAATCCGAATCTGAAGAAGATGAAGAAGAAGCTAAAGAGACAAGCCACATAGATCCTCAAGTCAAGCAGGTAGGACTTTTGGTGCTATTAGAATTCTTTTTCACGCTTCATTGTTTAGCATGTCATGATTAGGAAATAAGGCCGCTTCGTGATGCCGAATTCCGAACAAAAAAACGTTTCAAAAATAGTTCGGCATGGCCGGACGGAAATGAAATAGTCTTCAACAGTACATTTAGCCTTTGGGCACAGAGACATTCATATTGGCTCCAAATATTCCTGCATATCTAAATATAAGTGGTCTCTGTGCCCACGGGCTATAGGTACTGTGGAAAAGATTTACATTTCCGATCGGCCATCCCGAACAACTTTTAAAACGTCTTTTTTTCGTTCGGAGTTCCGCATCGCATTCGCATCCCGAACGCGCCCTTAGTATTCGTAAGTCAGAATACAGATGTTTTGAACAGAACATAATTCCGAATCGAAAATGAATCTGTTTTCTTGCACGTTTCTTTAGTCCCATTTTCATTTGCATTTTGTCTGATTCTTTGGTTTTGGTGCTGTTTTTTCACACACTAATGTTTAGGCACTATCGAAAGCTGTTGTAAAACCGGGATTTGAGCAGATATATGGTGTCGGCGAGCAACCGCAAGGATACCAGGCAAAGAAGCTGCGAAAGGTCTCTTTTAGTGATGTATACGTTGACTTTATTTTCCCAGTCTTTATGCGAACTGTTAGTTTGTTAGTACACTACTCCTTATTAGGATAGGACTAAGCCTAATTGAGACGGTGTGAGTCTTATTTACCCCCGAGTTATGCGTAAGTTTACTGAGTTCGCCTAACCAGCTAACTCCGCGATTTGCGTGAGTCATATCGAATTGAAAGACCCCGAGGGCCTTATAAATAAGGAAAACCCGTTGCAGTATGCACGAACACTGAGTACTGAGTCTCAGCCTCCCCGGTTGGGAGAATTCGTCTCTGCGTGACCTACTGGCTTACCTCCCACTGGGAGCATATTCCCGGTCTTCGTGCATCCGGCCACTGCTCACGTGCTTGCTGGCTTGCCTTATGGCAATTGAAAAGATGTGTGGTGCTGACTGTGTTTCCTAGCTCTGCTCTGAGCCTAATTCTCACCAATCGATATCCCTTTGTTTCAGTTGGAACGTGGTAAGACTGCCGGCAAGGACTGGTTCGATATGCCTGCCACTGAATTGACAGACGAAAATAGAAGAGACCTGGAATTGTTGAGAATGCGACAAGCAATTAATCCCACCAATTTCTATAAGAAGAACGATCGAGATGTCCTGCCAAAGTTCTTCCAGGTATACACTTTAAAAATATGTTTTATAATTGGATTCGCAGAAAAAATCGTACAGTCACTCGTTTTTATCCATGTACGCAAACCAGCACATGCTTGTTTCGATGTTTCACGGGCAGTATGACTATATCATCGCTTTTACTAATGGATTGTTCCTGGCCGCATGAGAAAACTAAAATATGCTTTCCCTACCTTTCTTAAAGCGAATACCGGCCGGTTTTTGAAACGCATCGTGAACAACTGAGTTCTTACGTATTTATGCTAATTTACTCGAATTAGCTCGATTTTTATTCTAATTTATGTTCATTTGCATACGCTGCATACGGAATGCTTGTGTACTCGATGTGTTTCAAAAACCGGCCGGCATTTCGCTTTAAGCGTGTGGGGATTGTTACCAATTTAGATCCACGAAAAAGCGGTAACGGTAACTGAATATTGCTACCTTAGCTTGTCTACTTTCAGATTGGCCACGTTGTTGATTCTCCAGCCGACTTCTATGCTGGTCGAATAGCCAAAAAGGACAGAAAGAGGACAATGGTTGATGAATTATTGGCAGATTCGGCACTTCTCAAGAAGAATAAGGCAAAGTGAGTGTTTTTTTATATATTTGAGTTTGGCAGATGGTTACCGTATCTAGTAATATATCTAGTAATGGGTAGTGTCATCTAGTATTGTCTAGTAAATTTCATTGGTATGGTTCGCGACAATAAGGGTATTTAGTAATTTTATTGGTATGGTTGCCCTACAATAAGGTAATGTTATTTTTTTTTTGTAAATTTTATTGGTGTGATGGTCTCGCGACAAGGCGTGATAGGGTGCATCACCTTTTTATAAGCTGTGTTAGTTGCGTTACGTGCGTACATTATCGGCAGAAGGAATACCTAGTGAGAATTGCTAATAATTCGCAGCTTACGAAACTTGTATGTATGTCCGAAGACATGAGTATGAAGATGAAGTCACCTTTCTTTAAATATAGACAGAACTGCTTGGGGGTTTCAAGTGAAGTAACACACTCTTAATCACTGGATCACTGCTACATTTCTTTGATTTTAGACTGGAGAAGATTCAACGAACTGAACGCTATAGGAGACAGAAGATTGAAGGAAAGAAACAAAAAGTTGTGATTTAAAATATAAAAATAGCGCCGGCTTGAAAGTTGTTGAAAGTTGTTACTTTACTTCTAGGCATGGTCTGTTGGTGAACCGTTGTATAGTCGCTTGCTTTGTTTCATATCCGTGTTGAGGTGTATTGTCCCTTTAGTAGGGTCTGTATGCTAATTTTGCCTTGGAAATCTGTCGCATTATTCCACTGTTTTCGTTGTATCGTTGTTTTTATGTAAAACGTTAGAACATTCATTGTTGTCTGTTGAAAAGATGTTCGAAGTAAAGTTTTATTACGAGTTTTGTTTGGTTGGTATAAGAACATTGGCAAGTGAGTAGCGTAATTGTAATTATGTTGTGAACTTGATTGAGTGAGAAGGTATTTGCTGGAAAATGTATGACGTTTCACTGCGTAAGCAGACGTACATAGATAAGACCTAGACGTTGAGTTTCCTTTTTAAAGGTATGTGAACGTGGTTTAGAAACGTGTGGTACACAGTGTCGTTCCCTGTATGTGTGCGAATTATGTTCCGCTCTGTAACGGTAATGTCAAGACGACCACAGAAAGTTGAATATAGCAACACACGGTTGAGCCTACACTACATACAGCATACGTACAACCATCGACCAACTGTGGTTTGCCTCCTGTTAAAGGGAATACGTAGGCACTCAAAATGCGCAAAACAACTGCGAAACTAGAGTTTCCACACCAGACATGAATTTAAGTAGGCGACTGAATATGTAAATTCGAATATTCTGATTTGCATGCAAATATGCCGCTGTTCCATGCTATATGCCGATGTATGCACACATATGCTAAAATTTGCTCCATCAGAACTGGCGGGTAAGCAAGGGTGTCAGTAAACGCGTTTACTATGGAAAAGGCGAACTTTGAAAATCATTTTATTTTAACTGGGAAACTTTTAACAATTTTTGTTGTTGTTTCCTTAATGGGGAACACACATTCTATTAATACAGCTTAACTTCAAAACGGGCATACATATTCCCTTTAATGGAGTGCGATTTCGCACCGGAAAAGTGGGCTGTGCGAATTCGCCCAGCAAACTTTCCAAATTCGCATCGGCGAAGTACCCGGGGCGAAATCGCAAACTCTCATGTGCTCTGCGAATTCGCACTGAAAAACGTAAAAATACTTTTCCCCTCTCCGCAGTGCCTGCTCTCTCGCCTAGGATGTGGCACTGCGAATTCGCACCAGAAATACTGCGAATTCGCAGAACAAGAAATCCAAAAAGAACTCCCAGAGAATTCTTCTTGGTTTTTTTTCCGGTGCGAATTCGCAGCACAACATCATAGTATATATCTCTCTCTCCCTCTCTTTCTCTCTTCTCCCTGAAACATGTGCCACTTACATACTTACATTCACACGCCTACAAAGTCATTTATGTTGATTGTGGAAACGTATAATATGAGTCTGGATCTCCATTCGACTAATGGTACCATGCAAATTTGACATTGAAGGTGCTCTATGTAGAGCAGAAGGTTACTCGTATCAGAAGCTGGCATAGCCAACAGGTAGAGCGTTGGACTGTGAATCGAGAGATTGTGTGCTGCTGTGGGTTCAAATCCAGCCAGTGGCAATGAGTTTGTATGTTCTCTTTCTGTGAATAAGGAATTTTCTTTATGAAAGGATTTCGTTGTGCACATAAAAACAAAATCAGTCACAAATTCTCCTTTATATAATGAGATATTAAATATTTATTAACACATTAAAACGTGTGCAATGATGAAAGATATTCGGCAACAATTGCATAGCCGCAGTTTAAAGTATCTTAGACATTTAATATGAGTATTCATACATAAGCAGAACGAAGATAACATCTTGCAACAATAATTTCAACACAGTGGGCATTCCTACAGAATTTTATAAGTACATCAATCAAAAGCTCAAATTCTAGCATCGTTCCCAACCAGGGTTTCCACACATGGGTTCTATACGAGCGAACATTTCGATTATGGTTTTATCGATAAAAGCGATGATAGGGGGTCCATTCTGTAACCAATTCCGTGTCGCTTTAGGCACTTCCGTTTGTCCACGCAGTAATTGACCCATCATACGATCCCACAACGATGTCGCCGTCCAGTGTGTCCACTACCGTTGGGCCACTTCCGAATTTGTTGTAATATCCGAGTTGTACAGGCTGAGATCCGAGAGAATAAGCCTGCAATTCCACATAAGAAGACTCCATGCTATTGATTTTGCAGCAAATCGCTATACAGCTATGAGTCTCTCTCTCTCTCTCTCTCTCTCTCTCTCTCTCTCTCTCTCGACGGCACACACTTACTACGATCGTGCGCGGATTGCTGAACAGTGAGGAAATTAACAAATAAAAGTTTTCGGCAAATAAATACCAAAAGGCAAGATTTCCGGAACATAGATGCTTAATCTAAAAGAAATGGGCGGAGCTACAGAACCTTGCTCCGAAAAGATGGCAGGAAAGTAGGTGGCGAATAAATATTAAAGAAGTTAAATTCTTTAAAGCACACAAATGGTCGGTTTTTGAAACACATAGACCAGCATTATTGTGCAGTTTATGCAATTGAACATAAATTAAAATGAAAAATCGAGCTAAATTCAAGCAAATTAGCATAAATAAGTAAGAATTCGGCTGTCCACGATGCGTTTCAGAAACCGGCCGGTATTTCGCTTCAATGTAGTCCACGTTTTATTTCGGTTTCAGTTTTTTTTGTTGGGCATAAATGTCAGATGTCAGAGCTTATTGTTAGTTTTGTCCCGCACAAATGACCATGGAGGCACAGAGGGGCTGCGGCATTAATTTGCGCGGATGCGGCATTAATTTGCCGTCGGAGAGCAGTAACAAACACTGAGGAAACTTTCCGGTGCGCGACCTACACTGGGGGTGGGCCGTCGAAAAGGGTGGGCCGTCGTGTGCGTGCCCACCCTTATTTTGTAGGGCCGCGCATCGGCCATATGCGGGCGGCGCACGGGCCAAAGTTTTGCGTTGAATGGGAAGCAGAGGGGGAGACATCGGCAGAGACACATCGAAACCCATACTCACTCGAACAACAATCACAGGGAAATGATCATTCCTATTCCTTTTCTTATCAAAGCAGTGATCATCTTACCGATGAGAGCCAACCGCCGCTAAATCCTCGCCTACTACGTTCCCAGCCGTGTAGCGCGGAAATGAAAAGAGGTTTTTCTGTGTCTCGAATTTTTCAACGCAAATTTGCAATGTTTGAACAGACTAATCTTATTCATGCTATACGAACAACTAACTGATCGCGACAAACTAAATCGAATTTTCAGGGATGGTCACTGTCACTTTTTGTTTTATTAATTTATACTATCAGTAAAGAACAACACAAAAAACGTACCCGGAGACCTGTAGTTGTGAGCGCTATGACAGATCCTTTACTTTTGAGTACTCGGTGCACGAAGCTTGGAGACGAAAACCCTCGTTCAACTTGAAATTTGTAACATAGATGTAGGTCATTTTCTCGAAGTACGCTGATGTCGCCTCTAAACGTTGTTTATAAAGTGCGTTCACAAATGCAAGACAACAAAACAGGGTAAAACAAGATAAAGAACAGGCCCGCTATATCAACCGAAACCCGCAGAAACGATGCATGTACCTGCAGAGCAAGACAGCGTGGCCAGCTTTAAGCCTACCGATGGCCAAGCTTCTCGGGAAGCCGATTTATCTCCGCCAGTTTTACCCAGGTACCAACTTTTACACCTTTGGTAGGGTGAGTGGTTCCGGGCTGGAATCGAACCAGTGACCGGTGGGGTCAGCAAGGGTTTTGCCACCGAGTATGGCATCAGTGTCCATCGCTCAAGCGCACGCCCTCTTCACAGATGTGTAGTATGTAAATATGTACAAGAAAAAAACTGGGGCTTCGCTCATAATCTCCTCACCCAGTATGGCAGCAGTGGATTAGTCCATCGTTCAAGTGCATGTGGTTATGTACCAACCTTCCAGCTACGTTATCGAATTCGTGTATTTGGGTTGGTGTAACAAACTTTCGAATATCCGCCGTCAACAGTTGATGTTTGTGCAAAATGTACAATGTATTGCCCTATAATTCAAGTGTTATAGAAGTAGTTGGATGATTGGCCAAAGAAGCCATTCCTTCGGCAGGTTCGTCAAATACTCGTTTGGTGAAGTCGAAAAAGGCGTACGGATCGTGATTCGGATTATTGCGAATTATACCAAGAAAGAGGGAGATTCTGGCGCAATTGTTAAGCCACCACGTTAACTGATAATGAAGACCTACGATTAAGCCGGGTAGATTCGCCACAAGTTCGGTTGTGTGCTCGGGTGAACCGGTTGGATTGTGTGGTTGCAAAAAAGTGGTCTGTAGCGTAGCCTAACCGGGAGGGCGCTTGCTAGCTATATAAGTGACCAGGGATCGAGTCCACGCCATTTTTCTCACAAGACACTATATTACCCTAGTGGAGCCAGCGTAGGCTTCGCACGGTTGAATGAAATCCACTGAGGTAAGATTTCACCTTTAAGCTGAGCGATTGTATGATATCGGGACGTGGGGGTTCCAGGCTTGAAGAGAGAGCAATTTCCTGAAACATTGACATCGTTGGCCCATCTCCAAATGTTTTCTTACCGAAAAAAAATGGTGACTAGTTCGTGACTGGTCCGTATCTCGTTGGAGACCACCTGATAACGGTTTTCGAGAAAAAGTGGTCACGAGTTGGTCATGAATTGGTCACCAAGTGTGCAGGCCCACGAAAAATCTAGTGAACCGTATCTATATGGGTTCATCCAGTTCCTATGTAGGTCTTTGGGATGAATCACTTTGGCCTGCTTGTATATGTTCTTATAAAAATGAAAAACAGGAACATATGGACATACTAGCGAAATCAATGATGTTTATGGATCTATAATTTTTTCGACTTTTGAAGTTACACCACCATATTAAATTTCTTACACAGAAGAGCGAATAGATTTAACAATTCAATGTACTTATTTGATTATTCATATTGTTAGTAAAATGGAAATGTTTCTCCGAACAAATGATCTAGTCATGAAAAGGTTCACATACCTGCATTCCGTTTCTCAAATCAAGTAGAGAAATACCTTCCAACATCGTGGAGCATGCTAGAATCCTTTCGGAAAGAGCCGACGCACCCACGCCACTGCCGTAATTTCGCGCGGAAACCTCCTAAATGTAAAAATCCTTTGTTAGCGGGATAGCGCTAACATATTCTTCTACGCTTAAGACAAAAGTGTTAATAGACAAATGTGAAAAGAAGACATAATAGAGACGTGTTCCATTCAGAAAAATGAAGCCACAAAGCGGAGAGCTGAATTGTCGCTCTCTGTTGTATTTCTTTTATTTTTGTTTATTGAGACTGACGTCGTTCTGTAAGTGTACGCCGGCTTTTTTTCTCGCATCGTGGACAACCGAATGTGGACATCTGCATTCTATACATTCTATATAGCTGTGTTAACTACGTGCATGGACATGGATGAACGACTTTTAAAGGGAATATGAACGACTTTTAAAGCGAAATGAATTCCAAACTTCACCTTTTCTATAGTAAACGCGTTAATTGACCCCCTGGCGTACCCGTCAGTGGCAATGGAGCAAATTTCAACTTATGTATGCAGATATCGGCAAATAGCAAGATTCAAAATGCAGGGCATGCAAATTCGAATTTACATACCCAATCGCCTATTTAGTGTATATCTGGGTTTTTTTTGCGCATTTTCCGCAAAATGAAAAAGTGTAAGTGGGTCGAATTGCGATTGACTTTTTATGCTAAATTATACTCGTTTGCATATGATGTATAAAATGAAGATGCCAATGATGCGTTCAAAAACCGGCTGGTATCGCTTATGCATTTGCACGAACGAAACCTTGAACATACCCTAATCGAAGAGTTTCCAATATCCCACAATTTTACCGTGCGCCGAATGCACGCCGCAAACTGATTGTTGGAGTGCATTGCAATCTCATCCATGTCTCCCTTTGTTTTGGAGTCGCACTCAAATAATAGCGAATCGTCCTCCGTACAACGCTTCTGGAAAAATAATATTAACGCGTAACAACTGCTGGGTTTTCAGCCATATCTCAAATAAACGCAGTCCTATGTAGTTTGCAGCACAATCGATGTTTAGTAAATGCACTTGGGCCCAAGGGATCACTGCAGTCCGCTCTACTTCGGTAGACCAGAGCGGACTGCAGGGACCCCTTCGCGGCCCTGAAGAACAGTCCTTTTTAGACATATTATTTGGGAATTAAGTTAATCGAGATACGTTTCAAAAACGGGCCGTTAGTTTATTTTACTATAGTAGATTACCACGTACTACATTCCAAAAAGATACACATAGATGTAGAATATGTTATGAATATGCATAACCAGCACTAACACTTGGAGCAGCTAACAATTTGTATTCGGCCTACATACATGCATCATGTCCACGCTCCACAATTTTATGGTATATCTGTCTAGGAGGCCATTATGCGCTGTGGACAGACAAAACCGACGGCCGGAATCCTTGAACAGTTTGATTGAAGACACGAAGCCACGAGTCGGCGAGGTAATGTATCTATAATCAGACGCAATACTCGAAAACATGTCTTTGCTACACTCCACTGATCTTGAGTAATAGCTCATTAGTTGAATTCTAAACGTGTATTTCTTTTACAGAAAATAATACATAAACAGCTTATAGAAAAATATGTACTCGATATACCATATACCCGCACATAAGAGCGCAAAATTTGAGCGCTACCCATGTGCTCTACGAGCTAGTGTGTAGTCGCATACAAAATTGCTTTGATGTTTTTGATGAAAAATTTTGTTTTATTTTGGGTATTGCAGACAACTATTTTGGTAGAGTAAGAATGATTATCATACATATCATACGAGAAAGAACGCAAATGGACGGAAACAAAATTGCAAGGCCACTTCCCGTTACTGCCCTTCTCGAGCTTTGCGATAAAAATTCGTATCATGTGCAAATTTCCGAAATTAGCTACAATACGGCTTTAGAAATCCGGCCGGTTTTTGAAACACACCCAGTAGACCAGCATTCTTATGCAGCTTATGCAAATGAACATAAATTAGAATAAAATATCAAACTAAATTCGAGAAAATTAGCATAAATACGAAAGAATTCAGTTCTCCATGATGCGTTTCAAAAACGGGTCGGTATTTCGTTTCAACGGTAATTTTCTGAAGTACTGAAAACCCTTCCCCCTCGAGCTCGACGCAGAAGCAGACATAAATAGCCGGTATTTACCTTTCTTTTTCGTTCCAATTGTTAGGAAGCACTTCTTCTGTTACTATTGCATCGTAAGTTCTAAAACAAAGAAAACAAGTGAAAATGTGAAAAAACATATATGATAAACTTTTGCTATGAAGATCTCCATTTGATTTAGATGTGTGATGTGCTATCAGTATATTGCCATATTGGCAATCATAGATTTAAAGCGAAATACAAGCCGGTTTTTGAAACGCATCTCAAATATCAGCATTCTTACGCAGTTATGCTAAAAGGGGTCTACAGAGGCCGTATTTTAACTGAAATTTTCATCTCGGAATCCCATCTCGGAATCGTTTCGGAATGCGATTGGTATTTTGAGTGCGCTAATCTTTTCGGAATTCCATCTCGGAATCCATCTCGGAAAAGCATCTCGGAAACCATCTCGGAATGCTCTCGGAATGCATTTGGTATTTTAACTGCAGAAAAAGCATCTCGGAATAGGGAAAATTCCGCAAATTTTGTCAGCTAGGTAGGGTAGCTGAATCATCTCGGAATTGCCTTATAATAGTCAAAATATGACCAGAAAGTAGTTCTTTTCTTTATTTTTGTTATATTATTACATAACTCGGCACTATGCAACTATATTGCATTTGCGCGGCCCCATTCGGACAAAATAAGTTTTCAATTTTCAAAATTTTGCCTTATGCCTATGTGTTTTGCAGCGCTGAATCCGAAAACATGGTGCACATAGATTCTAGAGTCCATTGTGACCTAATAAACAAATGGCAAAATAAAATTTCAAAACTTCATTTACTACGCTAATAAGGACTAATATTCTGTGTTTACTCATTTACCTACTACTCCCTATTCCTTCATTTCTTATTTCACTTAAAAATTGCGAAAACAATCAACAAATTTTTCGATCAATCGATCGTTAATTGTATTTGCAAACGATTGGGTGTAGTTGTTTACCCCTATTTATGAAGTTTCATGAAGCTCTGCCCCTTATACGCGAGATTTTCACTAAAAAGCATGCTGCAAAATTGAAAAATAAATATTCCCGCCGTTTCTTTCTGTCATTTGTTGCATTGTGTACAATATCCATCTCGGAAATATTCCGAGAGCTCGCGGCGCTACTAAAATACCGAGCTCGGAAATCCATCTCGGAAAGCATCTCGGAATTGAACCATCTCGGAACGTTCCGAAACGATTCCGAGATGGCTATTAAAATACGGCCTCTGCTGGGGTCTATTTTTTATTCAAATTTATGATCATTTGCATATGAAGCATAGGAAAGCAGGGAGTAGTCGATGCGTTTCAAAAACCGGCCGGTATTTCGCTTTAAAGGGTCAGGCCCATTTCAAATAACCCCTATTTTTGATGATTCCATCTGATTCTCCATGTCAAATATAGTAGGATGCAATATTTTTCTAATTTTCAAGCGCAAAATTCACACACTATTCACCAATTTACCGTGGGCAGTCATACCCAACTATTTATCGCAGTTGGCACGCCCATTTGCGCTGATTGGCCAATATCGCAATTGCCACGCCCAATAGAGCATATTGCCCAATTAGCGCCGAGGGGCGTGACAACTGCGATAAATAGTTGGGTATGACTGGCAATGGTAAATTGCCGAATACTGGGTGAATTTTGCGCTTGAAAATTAGAAAAATATCGTATCCTACTATATTTGACATGGAGAATCAGATGGAATCATCAAAAATAGGGGTCATTTGAAATGGGCCTGACCCTTTAACAGTAGAATAATTAGCACCAATTGAGGCCTCAGAAAACGAATGATTTCTTTTTATAGGATTATTTTTTTAAGACATTGCGTGCGCATCAACAAACCTGATGACGGAGAAATCGGACGCGCTCATTTCTGCTTCACATAATCGAATGTTAAGTGGATGAGTCTGCAAGTTGATATCTTTATTTAAAGGCTCAGGCCCATTTCAAGTGACCCCTATTTTTGATGATTCCATCTGATTCTCCATGTCCAATATGGACATATGGTAGGATGCAGTACTTTTCTCAGTTTCAAGCGCAAAATTCGCACACTATTCAGCAATTTACCATAGCCAGTCATACCCAACTATCCAACACAGTTGTCAACTCCCCTTCGCACTAATTGGGCAATATGCTCTATTGGGCGTGGCAATTGCGATATTGGCCAATAAGCGCGAATGGGCGTGCCAACTATGATAGATAGCTGGGTATGACTGGCCATTATAACTTGCTGAATAGTGTGCGAATTTTGCGCTTGAAAATTATAAAAGTGCTGCATCCTATCATATTTGACATGGAGAATCAGATGGAATCATCAAAAATAGGGGTCATTTTAAATGAGCCTGACCCTTTAATAAATAAATGCGGAACATGCAATAAGCAAACTTTGGATTTGAAATTTCAACCCCCTCGAATAAAGGTGCGCGCTCTTGAAGCGCAAAAGATTAATTAATTTGTTTATTTATCTACCAGACGGCTGTCGCCGCGTGAGGACACTTTCCAATTCAATGTAGGACACTTTCCAATTCAAAAAAAGGGCATACTCGATACCATATACGAACCTTTTAAGCGTATATTCCAAAATTCATGTAATAAGAATCAAATGCACTAATTTTGGAGAGTGGCGAAAAGTTGGCCTATTTATACTAAACGCCTGAAACGTAGAAAAACGTTGTGCACAAAATAACTCTTCCCCTTAATATAATAAGACTTATTTATTATTTACCAGACGGCTATCGCCGCCTGAGGCGACTTGCATAGATTAAAATGCAGGAACCGTAAGCACACTTGTGTGAAAAGTTTGCAAAGTATCTTGAAAAATCACGAAATAAATTCGGAGTCGCTTGCTCAAGACTGGACTCCGGCTCTCCTTTTATAGCCTTTTGATATTCTAATTTTCGTCCCGTCCTCCACACAAACAAAAAAGTAAACTCTTCTCCTTTATATAATAAGATTATTTATTATACCCCGTTGGAATAAATATTCTCTACATTGTTCCCGTTTCAAATGGATATCAATAAAAGTAGTTCCACTAAACCACTTTTGCATATTTTTACAGTAAAGCAGTCATAAAGAGGCGCCAAATTAAAAAAGACTACTGTAGAATATGAGTTGCAAAAAAACGATACCTTTAGTTTCCGATGCCACATTATTTCGTTGCAAAGAATGCTGAAAATGTAAAGTTTCGAAACATAGAAGAGTGAGAGTACTCTGGTTCGCGCGCAGCGAATCCGCGTCCGCGGGAAAAGATTGCAAATTTGCATTGAAACCCCTCGACAGAGAGAAACAAGCCCATATCAAAAAGCTATCTCTTTCTTGCGGACGCGATTTGGCAAGTCCGCGCTACGCGCCTGAGAACGTAGTAAGACGCCATCATAAGGTGCGCTAGTTGCGTTGGTCGATAAAGCACTAAAGAGTAACATTGAAAAAAACGGACCCAGTGGAATGCCAAACATCCATTCATCCCTGTGAATAAATACGAATTTCTTTATTTTTTTCGTCTACACTTATTCGAAGAAACTTACTCGTAGAACCTGCGGCATACGGGCAAAACGTTTTGCACGAGAGTTTTTGGTCTTATGTAGGAGAAAACCAGCTCAAGAATCTCGTTTGGCAGTTGACTGAAGGGATTTACACTTTCACGGCCTTTTGTTGCCAAAGCCGGCCTCACAAATTTTGGAATTGGGTCCATGGGGCCGGGTGGAAAATTCTGAAAAGGGAACTAGGAAAAGGGTTTCACGATAAGAATGAACGGCTTATTGGGTAAGACACCTTTCGGAATACCCGGGCAACCGTGGAATACCCTGGGTAACCATGGAATACTGTGGGCAACCGTGGAATACCCTGGGCAACCGTGGAATATCTGGAATACCATGGGCACCCATGGAATACGTGGCATACCCAGCGCCGTAACGCAATACCCTGGACAACCAACCGTTTTTCTTTACATTACAACATTTCAGCGATTTTTTACCTAGATGCTCGCTTTTTATCAAAAGTAGTACATTCTCGTGGTCAGAAAAGAATGAATCATGTAGTGAAGCTGCAGCTATAAATATCAATAGTTATGAAAACTGTGCATACACTATACGCCAAATTTAATAAACGTCCCCACATAACCTAACATATTCCATTGTTTAGAAAACATCATTTTTATAATCACATGAGTGAACCCATTCTGGTGACGGTACAGTGGTATTTTGGTGTGCCAGCCCATTTGCTGGCCATTCCGTGACCACTGGGTGACGAATTTTCACAGAAAACCATCATCAACTGGTCACGATCACGATCCAGTCAACAAATGACTTTTCGTCAAAAACCATTTGGTGACGGGCCAGCGACGGTTTTTCTGTGGTTTCGGCAATTTTTAGTTTTCCTGTGCATAGGACATGAAGCTTCCTTCGCTCATCACTTTTTTTATAGACTATGGTGAGGATTTGAGATTTGATTTGAGCCGGGGATTTGAGATAAAAGTGACCATACCTAATCGAGCCCTTGAACGCTTGAATTTTTCACGCTTAAAGGGACAAAAAAAACCTATATTTACGATACGTTCATAATGACTATGAAGCATTTTTATTACAATATATACAAACTAAATTTCACCATTATTCGCCCTAGACAACTTTTTTTCCAATGCGCTCAACGCATATGTATACCATAAAACTGCAGATTTCAAAGCTATATATGCAAATTTTAATCGCATTATAATTTCACGATAAATTTGCATTGACGACAAGGATATTTGCGGCTTTACGGTATACATTTAAGCTGAGCGCATCGGAAAAAGTTTTCCATGGTAAATAAATGTGAAATTTAGTTTGTATATATTGTAATAAAAATGCTTGATAGTCACTATGAACGTATCGTAAATATAGGTTTACTTTGATGGGCCTGTCCCTTTAAAGGATCGCAGTCACTACAAAATCATCATTGCGTAAAGTTATCATTGCGTGCGTAAAGCTAATAAAAAGGTTGATATCCAAAAATTATCAACACCGCACAGCGCCTGCAGATAAGGGTACGAAGGGAGACGCAGTGGGTAGGGACACCGTTGAACATACTGGACGAGAGCCAAACAACGTCTTGGACCTTGGACCAATGCCAAATGGAGAAAAAACTGATCAGCACAAATTCACACAAGAACAAATTCCATATTGGTGCTGTTAGACCATGCATTTGAAATTTGAAGTATTTGAGGTATTTATTTCAGACTACGCAATTGAAGCGTGTGGATTTTGTGCTAACCATTTGTTTCTCCACTTGGCATTGCCACTGGGTGCCGTTTGACGTGTAGCTCTTGTCCAGGATGTACCCTCCCCCTCCCTATACCTACCCTCTGCGTCTCTCTTCGTACCCTTATCTCACAGGTTATGGGGAGTGATACGTAGATGGATATCTGAATCCACAGGAAAAAAATAATAATTGCCGAAGCAACAGGACAAAACATCACTGGCCCGTCATAAAATGGTTTTCACCAAAAAGGTCCGTCATAAAATGGTTCACTGGCCCGTCAGAAAATGATTTTCACCTTTTTTTTGGTGACTGATTGGTGACCAATTGGTGACGGTTTTCGATGAAATTGGTCGCCATGGACACAAATAGGCTTCTTCACGAAAAAACCAATGAGCCCGTCACCAAATGGGTTCACCCATTTTATGATCCAATATGTTAGCGGAAAACGGGGTTGTGAAGTGATGAGCGAAGGAAGCTTCATGGCATATGATTGTCAAAATATTCCTAAGGGAATGACTATGGTCGTTTTTATTGCGACGTTTATTAAAATTGGCGCATAGCTTATTCTCAGTGGAACGGTTAATATTTTTCATAATATATTGTTCTTTATAGCCACTAGATAATTCATTCTTTTTCGGATCACAAAATATTCTACTCGATACAAAAACGAGCACAAGGTAGAAGAGAGAAAGTAGCGCTGAAATAAAGGTTAAATGTGACTAGAACCGTTTTATTGTTAGTTCTGAGCACGTGACTGCCCTGGGTATTCCATGGGTGCCCAGGGTGTTCCGCGGGTACACATGGTATTCCAAGTATTCCACGGTTGTCCGGGCTATTCCAAGGTTGCCCAGGGTATTCCACGGTTGCCCCCGGTATTCCAGGGTATTCCGAAAGGTGTCTTTCCCAATAAGCCAAAATGAACTATGAGTTTATGCAAACAAGAAGTACGCAGATTGGTTTAAAAAAAAGAATGCATAATGCAGTGGGGTAAAAAACGCTTTAAAGCGAATATGTACGAAACTAGCAATTCCAACCAGACATGCATTAAATAGGCGACTGAATATGTAAATCGAATTTGCACGCCCTGCATCTTGAATCTTTCTATTTGTTTATCTGCATAAGTTGAGAATTGCTCAAGTGAGGACAATGAGATTTGCCACTGGTCCGATCGACGAGTTTACTATGAAAATGCGCACTTTGTAATTCATTTCTTTTAGGGATAGATTCACCTCGAATTGCACCTTTTTTTATAATTTATATTGATAGTATTTCCTATGACGGTCAAAATGCGAAAATTGCAATAAATTTCCTTTGCTCCCCGAAGTAGGAGAGCTTGCTCAAAAAGCTAAACTACCTCGAATTTATAAAACAATTGGAGTACCGCAGCCGTGGTAAGTGGGAAATAGCGCAGCAGGGTTGGAGACGCTAGAAGATACAGAGTCCTTTTATCATCCTCTTTCTATCACAACAATCTCTGCACCTCCATCCCTGTCACGCCATTTCCCACTTAGCTAGGCTGCGGTACTCCAATTGTTTTATAAATTCGAGGTAGTTTAGCTTTTTGAGCGAGCTCTCCTACCTCGGAGAGAAAAGGTAATTTTATGTAATTTTCGCATTGTGAAGGTTTCCGGCCATACTATCAATAGAAAGCAGTCAAAAAAGTGCAAATCCTAGTGAACCTATCCCTTTAAATGGGGAACTTTTGTTTCCTTAATAGGGGACACGCATTCTATTAATACAGCCTACATATTACCTTTATAAAATAAAAATATGTGGGTCGAAACACGTGCACATAAAGACAGGACCTGACTTGTTACGTCGGTAGTACTCGTATTTTTGGATTTATTAGGATGGGGCGGGCCGTTTGCTTGGCTAGGATGCAAACTTGTCGACCGTATCTCACAGTTTGACAGGTGCGAGGGGTGATTGATATGGGAAAACGCCACTGGTACGTTATATGCTAATTTGCAGGTGATGTGGCTACCGTATTGTTAAAACCACAATTGCCAAGCAGACCAAGTTCAAGAAGAGGTTCTGAGGAGCTACTTGTCGACGACAAGTAGTGGCAAATTGAGGACTAACGGCCTTTCAGCCAATTAAGTAACCAACAACAAACACTAGCGAGCAATAACCAAATTAATAAGAACAACACAATTTGGTTAAGGTTACGAGTACTACCGACGTAACAAGTCAGGTCCTATTGGTGGTTACAATATAAAAACACAATAAAACAAGTATCACAGTAATTCAATGGGAGAATCAATGGAGAGACACCGATCTAATTCATATAGATCGGCAAATCACCAGAGTGGGTGGCTTCCGCTAGACACCGGTTACTTATTACCGGCAAATATCGGAGAGTCCAAAGGAACGTTAGCAACGGCTAACAGATGGCGCGCACGCCTAAACTTGGTACGAAACCAAAACAAGAATAATAATCGAGTCGAGTCAGAGTTTTAGGAAACTATTAATAGGCCAATTAGAAGGTTCTAGAAGGTAGTACATGATACACAGCAAATGAGTGTGGTTACGGTAGCCATGTAGCACAATAGAAGGGAAGAAGTACTAAATAGTGGAATTAGCACATAGCGGTCGCGCAGTCGCGACACGTATGAAACTCTTAAATTTGTTTGAGCAAATAACTCCTCACCTACCCGTCAATTACCATAGAACGCGTCGCACCATTTATATCATGTGGTCGAAATATCGAAATCAAGTGAACTAGAGGAACGATTGGCTTGTCTGTTGCTAAATGTCTACGTCCTGTCTACTTCAATAACATTTCTACATGTTCCTTCCAGTTTTTACCATATATTTACGGTATGTTTACAAGTAAAGAATTGGTTAGTTAGGAATAGAAAGGTAATATGGTATGCTCTAGAATACTACGTAAATGGACGTTGTATCACTGGGCGTGTTCAAAAGATTCGAGAAGAAATATTACATTCATTAATCAATTTCGGCAAAAAGTTTTCCGCCGTCCTGAGGTAAAGGCGCGTTCGAGTTGGGAAAAGTTTGAAGAATTCCGTAAAAGTTTGGTTCAAGATGGAACATTTCTCTTCAGCTATGCTTGTATGTGGTCTCTCTCTTTTGGCATTATCTCTAAACTTTTTCCAGAATTCTTCAAACTTTTCCGAAAATTCGGCACCACGTGGTCACGGAATGGTCACCAAATTGGCTGGCACTCCAAAATACCAGTGAACCGTCACCAAATGGGTTCAGTGAAATTATTGCTATTTATAGTTGCAGCTTCACTACGTGATTTTTTTTGGGCTCATCGGCAGAACGAAAACCTAGGCGTAACGATAATTACAAGCGAAACTTTATAGGGCCAAAATGCGGTAGTGTATGATGTAAAAGTCTGAAGTTTCTTGTAGGACATGAATGGCACATACGGTTTCAAACGGAATAGAAAAAGAGGCTGGGTGCTACTGCGCCTCATAGCATAAAGCAGCCCGCCAAATACGGACTATCACCTCCCGATCCGTAATGCATTGTATGCAAATTAGTCTAAATCACCTCCCCAAAATTTTGAGATGTGAGCCTAATTTATTCCCTGCTGCGCCTTGACTGAATAGAGATTTGTGGACTACTCTATATATATTCATGTTTAGATTGGAGAAGATTCAACGCACTGAACGGTACAGGAGACAAAAGATTGAAGGAAAGGAACAGAAAGTTGTGATTTGAATTTAAAAATAGCCGACTTGAAACATAGCCGTTGTTTACATATAAGAAATGAAATATATGGTTTCTTTTTGGAAAGTAAAGTTTTTCTTGTTGTCTAAATATATGTATTTCTGGGCAGACACTTTATTAGGACTCGAACGCTATTCTGTATATGTATAGCAATTTTCTCCTGTTTGCCATGGTAATAGTTTACCGCTCGTTGAAAGTTGTTACTTTACTTCTAGGCATGGTCTGTTGGTGAACCGTTGTATAGTCGGTTGCGTTGTTTCATATCCGTGTTGAGGTGTATTGTCCCTTTAGTAGGGTCTGTATGCTAATTTTGCCTTGGAAATCTGTCGCATTATTCCACTGTTTTCGTTGTATCGTTGTTTTATGTAAAAAGTTAGAACATTGTTTGTTGTCTGTTGAAAAGATGTTCGAAGTAAATTTTTATTACGAGTTTTTGTTTGTTTGGTGTAAATAATACAGACAAGTGAGTAGTGTAATTGTAATTATGTTGTGTAATTGATTGAGTGAGAAGGTATTTATGGAAACGGCATGTCCATGGGGTTTACTTCGTTTGCAGATCTGCATACGGTAGATCGTAAACTGGTTTTTAAAGGGACATGTCACGTGATTTAGAGACATATGTTGCACAGTGTCGTTTCATGTATGTATTGTGTGCATAATATGTTCCATTGTGTTCCGGAAATGGCAAGACGACCACTGAAATTTGCGTCCAACTCATGAACGTGCGAATGAGGAGGGTATTGAAAACCACGTGCCATACCTCTTTAAAGTAAGGTATAAACCAAGAATTTTTATATGCCATCTCTTTTATTGCACTGATCTCCCAATTAAGCGTTCTATAAATATTCCTTCCCTATCTCTTATCTTATCGACATCTACGTGCACTTTTTGCCTTTCTTATCACATCTCTGTCCTTTGAAGAGTTTAGTTTGCTCAGTTTCTTTGACTGCATTTGGAACTTTATTGGTATTAATTGTGTTCTGAAAATGTTTAATTATTTATGTGTTTATTTCATTTTGCATTAATCAAATGTGTAATTGTGTCTGAAAATGTTTAATTATTTATGTGTTTATTTCATTTTGCATTAATCAACCTACGTAGGTATCCAGCCCACGGTTAGCTCTCTCTCTCTCTCTCTCTCTCACACTCTCTCTTTCTCTCTCTCTCTCTTAAGAGAAAATCATTGCAGACCTTACTTTATATTTTTTGCTTAAATAGATGTATGCATTCGATGTTGACCAAACAACGCAAGCTCCTTTGATTAATCCCACGGCAATTCATCATATTCTGAATACACACTATGGAATTAAGCAAGGTGAGAATAACATGCATATACAGATTACTGTAATGTGATGGAGGTTCCTATTTCGCGCCCATTTCGCGACCGTTCAGAGTTCCGCAAAAACAGAAAGACACATATTAGCCGTTAGGGTTAGGTTAGATGTCCGCCAAACGGTCATTTTCAGTGATCGTAGGTTTCGGCTGTTATACAGTGCAGGGTTTTACAGTGATATTTCTGAAAACTAACACTTACTCTTACCATCCAAGACAATTTGATGAAACTCTTTTCTATGCGTCCGACCCTTCCTTAGGTGCACATGTGTTGTGAAAGGAGTTCTGAACACCGCAGAGTTGCAAGAGTGAATACCCTTCTTGACATGTTTGCACAGAATGGTAAAAACCACGTGCCATACCGCTTTAAAGTTCCCAACTTGCAGGCGGATTGGTGGATTTGACCGGCTACGAAGATGTCAATCATAAGGTGATAGATATCGTATGGGGCGAAGGGAGAGAGGACAAAGACACTGAAGCAGTTCTGAAGATCACGAACCCAATCGAGGGAAAGCTGGATGCCCATATTGGTAAAAAAAAAGATAAAAAAAAAGATAAAGAGTACCGGGTTATATCAACCGAATCCGCAGAAACGGTGCACCGGGGTCCGGTTCATTTCTGAAGCCGGACGAACTGGCCTTTAAACTTCCCGGAGGCCAATTTTTTCGGGAAGCCGACACCTATTGGTACGGTTGTTTATTGCGCTTTTAAAAATATACTCTGTGCCCTTCTGTGTATGTAACAATTGCCCAGTACACGCTTCTCAATCCACGTGCCACTCCCCTTTAACGACATAATCATTCATATTTTCTTTTTCAGATTTGCAACTGCGCGTTTGTTCTGCCCTCCGTCGTGCCGGCATTCCCGCAGTAGAAGTGATAAAAAGATTGGACGGCAAGGACTGGGATCGAATTAGCCTGGAAGATGTCAATCAACGGGAGAAACGTCAGCATTTTGATAGTTGCATCATTTGCGGAACTTGGGGGGGGGGGGTGCGCCGCGAGAATCTGGCGCGCGTTTATAAGTATTTTAATGCGGTATAACAGATCTCACTTAGCATAAATACACTGCACTGCAGTTGTCCATCGTTTAGATAACTTTAAAATTTAGATAACCTACCGGTTCGACTGTTCAAAGTATTGCCCGGTGAAACGTTGGAAACCGTTCCGTTCACACAAAAATTGGTTGAAGAGGTGAATTTAACTACTACGATTTATTTTATTTATTTTGTGTTGTTGTTTCATTTACAATAACATGACTCCTTCCTTGACCCCTAGCAGCGTCTAACAATATAAAAATTCATAATCAATTTCGCACTTACACGTCTTTATACACGGCGCGCAGCGGCGTGTAATCGGCGAAAAATTTGCATTTCGCGTGCATGCTTTGCGCCGTTTGCGCGCCAACGCTCTTGTATTAATCATCTAAGGAACGTGATCATCAGGAAGTGAAACACTATTAGAGCCTGATATGCATAGAACTATAAATGTTGTAAATAAAAATGAAATAAGATTTTTTTCAGCTTGGCGAAGTAATGGCGAAAATTCACAATGTTATGGACGAGTTCGTCGACGACCAGTAAGTTTTAAATAAAAATTTCTTATCTTTTACAATTTTTGTAAAATCGTATACGGCTCAAATTTGTACTCAATTTCAGGAAAACGGCCCAACATCTACCGTATATTTCCCCAGAAAATCGCGTGTGTCTACAGAGGTTTGCATTTTGAACTTATAATCATAACCTAAAAATCGAAGAAAATAATGGTCTATACATCTTGGATTGGGACGGTTACGGTTTCAGTAAACATAAATAACGGCATCTATATGTCTATAACTATAACTAAGCTCTGCCAACAAGACAACCCCTTGATCAGAAGACTGTAAGTTTTGATCAAAATGGAGTAAAAGTGTGAGTATGATGTACTTTTCTAGAATAACTTTTTTTCCAGCAATTAAACAGATGACACATGGTTTGTGAAACTGCAAAAAATTCTGTGCTCTGTGCCGGAAAGGAAAATACATAATAACATTGCTGTAACTGTAATGGAACACAGTTTGTATATAATACATGGATGCAGTTGTCCTGTCCACATTTCATAGACCACGTGTCGTACCGCTTTAAGTGTCAATACTTTTCAACGTGGTTTTTTCCAGGGAAGTGGGGATCTTAGTCGACAAGGGTTTGCTACCAGCCAAATATGAAGCACTTGTGATGAGAGCTTTCGCTGATGTTCCACTTATTATGAAAAGAGGAGAGGATGATGATTGGGGTCAGAAGTCAGAATGTTAAAATTTATTTTCATTGTTATTTGGTTGTTTTTATTGTAAAATTATTTTGTGGAAATGCGTATCAACTAGAACACTAGAATGCTGGAATATCAGAGTACATATTTCTTAAACTTTATGGGTCTTCGCCCTGCTTTTCGCTCCCATTACATATATCTTTCTCTCTGTCGCTCTCTCCCTCCTATCTCTCTCTCTGGTAGTGGACTGGAATCTTCTAATAAATATATAATTTCAGGTTTAATTCATTCGGATTTGAATGAAACAAACGTCCTCGTCACTTCGGATGATGGTGAACCGAAGGTAGATTTCTAGAACGTTGTAGATCTTTTTTGAGATAATCCTCGATGTAGTTATGTTGTATGTGACGCGAAGCTCTGATTGTGCGCGGCGAAAATAGGTGCGCCTACATCTCGTAGCAGCGCACCTCGCCGAGTCTTCGCCAGGTGTTCGCGACTCGCGAGTGCCCTAAGTACGTTTTCGGGAAAACCCGGCCAATATATGGCAAAGTCGCAGTGCACCCATTAACCTGGTTCTCTTGCGCGTGAACTTACGCATTTTCGTACTGTCGATGCGCCTACATTTCGCTTTTCCATGGAAATGCAGTTTTCCAGCACACTTCAATTCTTGATTCAGATTAGCGGAATTCTGGACTTTGGTGATATGCACTTCTCACTCAGAGCTTACGACATCGCAGCAGCTATCATTTACCTTCATTTAGCTGATAAACGACAAAATGGGTTAGTTTATATTAAACGTTTTGCGTATAGAGAGATACGAAGAAACAGAATCATAAATATAATATAAAAAATAATTCATTTACGCAAAAATTTATTCACAATGGGAAAAATTCTTCTAAACACATAACAACTTAAAAGGCAAGATGTTATTACCCAAATGGCCGAGACCTGAGGATTTCCAGCTTGTTTTTCGGAATGAATCATGTATGAGATGCCGCGGATTGTTTCAAAACTTTATTACTGTTTCTTTACTGATTGTGAGATTATTGTGCAATATAAGCTAGAATAAAATAGCTACTTTCTAAAATGAAACATATATGTGTTTATTGCAGGTTGGAAAATTTGATCAATTTCTTCCTTGCCGGCTACACGAGGCACAGAAACTTCAGTGAGGGCGAGAAGGTATTTTGTGACCATTTTTACCGAATTCAACACAGCGTGAAGTTTGCAACGATGACATGTGCAATAAAAATTACATGTCTAAAATCAAGAGCAGTGGTAATAAACGATATTGTATTATGTGGCGGCAAGTAGTTGCGCGATGTTTGTGTGCGGCTGCAGCGCGGCACTCTTTACTGTAATACCGTAGACGTTACAAATTGTTCCCTATTTTCCAGCTTTTACCCGCGATGAGAGCCCGTCTTTCTGCATCTCTTGTATACGGACTACGAACTGCTCGGATAAATACACGGTGCGCTATTTTTTATGCATATGTAATAAGTATGCACATAGCACAATTGATAAAAATAAGACGCGTGGTACATAAGATCTCGTTGCCTTAAAGCGACATTGCGGCAGGTTTTTGAAACGTATGTTGTACTGAATTCCTATATATTTATGCTAAGGGAGCTCGATTTTTTATTCTAAGCATACTCATTTGCATATGCTCATCTGCATGAAAACGCAGTGATCCAAAATCCATATCAGAAACTGGCTGTTATAACGCTTTAATAGAACTGAGCAGTGTTTATTGCACTCATTTACTATAGACTCGTCGTCTACTGGTCTACTCTGGTATTACTACGACCGATGTGAAATCTAAGTTTGGAATACTGTATTGAGCCATACTTGAGTAAAATAGCTCTTGAAGCGTAAACGTGTAAATTAGCCATTGTTATTTATTTACTTATCCTCCTTTCAGTGGAACTAAGACGGACTATATCCTGAAAACGCAACAGAACGGATGGAGAATACTAGAGGTGAGAATTTCTGACAAAACAAATGAACTGAAAACCTCAAACTATGCTAGTGCTACGCACCAATAAACGAATATGTGGGCCGTTTATGCGCCAGGAATGCGCCATGGATTCACGAAGATATTTTCCTATTTTTCTAGCGCATTTGGCCCATAGTGTGCGGGTACATTGCGAATTGCGGGCGGCCACATTTTGGCGCACCTTTTTTGTGCTAGGATGGCATATGACAATATTTATTTAGGAACTGTCACAGAGAGAAGGGTTGCTGCTAATCGAGAGACAGGACAACCACCAAACTTAAATTTTCAAATAATTAAAATTTGAAATAAATAAATAAATTTTCTATCTTTGTCCAACTCCTGCGGGGTAATATTTGACAGCGTTATGCAGTAATTAGTTAATACTTGGATAATCAATATAGGTCACGGGACTCAATTCCCATGTCTAAAGACTCCTAAAGAGCTCCAGTTGTTCCTTTTTTTAACGAAACATGCAAACGCGATATTTCCTTTGAATGACTGCACAAAAGGGCGCCCATAACAAAGAGGATGGGTGCGTGGTGCACTTTGCCGTGCGAATAAAAGTACTACGCAAACGAGACGTAAACAGTACAAAAACGGGAGAAAGGACAATCTTAAAGACTTAGAGGTCCCAGCCCAAAGACAGTTCGACTTTCTAAATCTCATTTTCCCCTGAGTTTAAAGCGGAATAACACCCGGTTTTTGAAACAGATGTTCGACAACCGCACTCATATATGCTACAAGAGCTCCAATATCTTAAAGCGGAAAACCAGCGGTTTTTTGAAATTTAAGCTGAACGCTGTATTCCTGAGTTGGAAATAACTACACAACTGTCGTATTTTTTCACATTTGCGTACAGCACACGGGAATACAGTTGTCCAATATGCGTTTCAAAATCCGTCTGCTGCTAAATTGAAACGTTGCGAGGTATTTTTTCCACTGATAATCTATTTATAGACTGACAATATTATTAGTACAAGAAGTTGAACAACAGATATCCTCCAATTGACCTTAGCATATGTTCTTACGAGGGTTGTTTTTGCAATCTCGTTTCTCATCAAAAATACTACTATATCTCTCTCTCCATCCCTCTCTCCTCTCTCTCTCCATCCCTCTCTCCTCTCTCTCTCTCTCCATCCCTCTCTCCTCTCTCTCTCTCACCTCTCTCTCTCTCTTTCTCCCTCTCTCTCTCTCTTTGAACCTCTGAGTTCTTGCACCAATAAAATACTATCTCCAACACTCTTTTAGTTCTCCCACTCTCTCGTTTCTCTTCAAGACACTACTATTTCCGACTCTCTGTGTTCTTGCATTCTCTCATTTCTCATTCTATTTCCAATTCTCTAACTGTCTAGTGCATCTCGGAACTTCGAAGGTCGTTTAAAAGTCAAAATGTTCCACTGTTTGAGTACCACTTTCCCGCATTCATTCGTCGGTTCTCTGTTATGATCTCGGAAAATCAATCCTTGCCCAAATAGACTGATTTCTACCCGAAAGCTTTAAAGCGGTATCACAAGTGGTTTGGTAAATGTATAGCTGACAAATCCATTCCCACATTTTACATGTAAATTCTGTGTGACATTATGTGTCAAAATATACACTATACTCCTGTACTTGCCAGGGTGTGATACCTTTTAACCTTCTCATCGCTGTTGTGTGCATAACATTATTATCTGTTGCTTATTTACCTGTTTATTCTATTTGTTAGGATCTCTCTACCACCCTAACTTAGGCTTACTTAGGCTTAGGCTTTAGAATCCTGTTCCTGTATGCTAATAACATGTCGCTAGCATCGTTCGTAGATCTTAGGGGATTGCTATTGCTTATTGGCTTTCTTATTTGGGAGGCAAGCCTATGTGCCTTTCTGTGCTCTAACATTCATTCTTTCCGAAACTTATTCCTTATTGTTAGTATTGAGCATTTTGGCTATCTTTATGATAGGTAACCAAACCCTTACATCCCTATAAATCTAATAATTACCAAAATTCTACTACGATTTGATTTACCTTGAAAATTTGCATATGATAAGCAAATCCTGCGTATCCTATGCTAATTTTGTACGATTGCCGTGGACGATCATACAAAGTTAGCATAGGATACATAGGATTTGCTTATCATATGCAAATTTTCCAAAGAGGCTAGCATTTCGCTTTAACACAATGACTCACCTACTACACTATACGACGGTAGAATTTAAGTACATAATATACCTTATTTGCGTGCATAATAACCCTAAGAAAATCTCTTCAATTCGTAAGATTCTCCGAGAAATATGTAACAACACTTTCACATTTCTTTTGGTAATAAATGCCGATTCGCCGTAGCTCGTTTCACATGCCCTTTGCGTGTTTGTGAAATGTGAAATTAGCATACCGTGTTGCCGACACGAACGCGCACAAAATACACATACTATTCGGGGAATATAACTATTGGTATTATAAGGGGCATGAGAAACACATATTGGTAATTTTGCTCCAGTGAGAAAACTTATTCTATATAGAATTACCAAGATTTGATAAAATGCATTGCTGTAGCTGTAGCACGACATTGTTAGCTTAGTCATTAAAGCGAAATACGGGCCGGTTTTTGAAACGGATCGCGTACTCCTGCTTTCTTATGCACCATATGCAAATGAGCATTAATTAGAATAAAATAGACCCTAATTAGACCCCTCTTAGCATAACTCATGCAGATATTTGAGATGTGTTTCAAAAACCGGCTCGTTTTTTCGCGTGTCTTTACAAAACTATGTATAGTTATTTGAATATATAAATACATAGTATTTCCTGTCTCACGCCTTTGTCAATCACTGCCATTCGATACAGTCAAACAAGTATGTATTTGCATATGTATGTGTCTCTAAGTTTACCGTAAGGATTAACCACTGCCCTAGTCATCTGCGATAAATACTCACAAAAATAAATATTGTGATAGCGCGTAGCGCCGCTAAAGCCTATAGTTATAGTCTAACACCATTCCATGATTCAAGTATTGTATCTTGTGAGCGCGGTGTCATTGTTATTTCAAGCATTTTTTAATTAAAGCGAAATACCGGCCAGTCTTTGAAACACATCGTGGTCAACTTACGTAGTTCTGCTAATTTGCTGGAACTCAGCTCGATTTTTTTATTCTAATTTATGTTCATTTGCATAAAC
>JAANDG010000659.1:0-25000 GCA_036852015.1 Pelodera strongyloides | reverse complement strand
AGGAGAAATAAGAAAAGTTTCCGGTGAGTAAAACCTGAAATGCAATTATTTTATATTTTACAGAAATTCAAAGTCCTTAATATGAACCGCTTTCTTCCCGTAGGAAATTTTTCTTATACTGTGTCCTAAATAGAGTTTTAAATGAATATTTTAGACACCGTTCCACGAGATACGTCTTCAGAAAATACAGAAAATGTGCATGTTCGCGCCAAAGGTGAGTGAATAATTGCATTTTTTCAAAGCTGATGAGCAACTTATTTAAAGCGGCATTGCACGATTTCGACACAAATTCCCATTTAATTTGCATACAATACATGAGAGTGCAATTGTCCAGAATACGCTTTAGTACCACGTTAAATTGTCAGGCTGATGAAAATATTTACGATGAAAACTTTATATTATGTAATCGAGATCTCGTATACACCATCAATTACAACAGTGAAGAAGTCAACATTTTTATCGGAACGTTTAGGGTTACGCCTTTTTTTGAGCAGAACAATTATTCTAATTATCTTCAGAACTAGATGAAAGTGTCTCCGAGGTGCCAGTCGACGTTGAGGTCCACGAGAAAAGACAATCAATAAATCGATCGGATAGTGAAGAGGACGATGGTCATTACGGTAAGCACGCACACTCTTTAAAGCGAAATAACACGTGGTTTGGGAAGTGCATGCTTGACAAGATGGCCGTTGTTCAGCATAAGTGTGACAAACCACGTGTCATACCAATTTTATAACATGATGTTATACGACTGTAATCGAGCAATATGTGCCATATCACTTTAAAGTTATATTTTAGCGGTTCCATGTGAACCAGTTACTCATTCTGCACAGACAGTGTTCACGCATATCCGTTGTTCAGCATAAGTGTTACAAACCACGTGTCATACCGCATTCGTGCTGTCATTCGACTGTAATCACGCACCACGTGCCATACCACTTTAAAGTTATATTTTAGCAGTTCCAAGTGAGCCAGTAACCCACTCTGCACAGACAGTGTTCATTGCTGAGAAGGCAATTGTTTTGGAGACGAATAAGGAAATCATTGAAGATAACATGGAGAGCAGTGCACTCAAAGTACACGTAAGTTTCTGAGGATATTGATTGTTTTGATTTTTTGGGCCGCGCCCGTGAAGAACGAGAGAACATTAGAAACATATTTGGTCACTAAGTATGTATATAAGTACTAAGTACTTTCGTGTTGTGAAGCGCGGGTCTTAAGGTTCCCTTGCTTGGGTTGTCGTTCTCTCAAATTGTATTGATAGTTAACCAATATACCATTATTATAATTATTATGAACGCCGTGTAGCGCCTGAAACTCGCTCAATTCTTCCGGCGAGTTATTAGTCGGACGCGTTGAAAGTTTTACTAAATAAGGCTAAATACTAAATAAATAAATTCCAAATAAATAGTTTTACTAAATTATATTTTACCATCATGTTCATTATGTGACTGCTCTTGAACTGTTTTTTTTTTATATCTAGCGATCATTAAGCAGACTGAATTTATCATTGCGGTAAGGCAAGGTACTATTTACCTTAGTAAGGTAAGGCGCTATTTGCCTTAGTAAGGTAAGGCACTATTATTTACCTTATGACATGTCTTGCATATTTTCGTCAATATTATTTTCTATTCCAGCCTCTTCATCGCACACTTCCTCCGTTGGAAATGCCCCTCGATAAAGAGCCCACGCAAAGTTCATATTAATTATGCTAATTATTTTTCTTGTATAACCATTGTTGATTGGTTAGTCGAGAAAGATTATAGCTCAAATATGTGACTACTGTACATTTAATTTTCTTAACTCTGAACTCTAATGTAGAAAGTACTAAACTCTAACGCAAATTGGCATAAACCAATTTGCGCAGCTCACACTTAGTACTTTATTGATTTTTGTTTGAAACAACTTGATTACAGTGCATTTATCGATATAACTAGATATTCAACCAACAGTATTATTTATTCCAGCAATTCGATGTATATTATGTGTTGTTTTTATGCTTTGTGCATAATTTATATAAAAAACGTACGGCGGTATAAGTCATCCTTACCCTTACCTGTGTATTTTTGCGTCTGGCGGTGTAATTTTAGCATGTCTTATATGGTCGGAAAATAAATACTTTCACAAAAGCGTATTAGATATTTTTTTAAATTGTTTTAATTGTATCGAATTACAAAAAATGCAAATGAAAGATTGCTTCATCTTCTATAGATCTTCAAAGAGAACAATATCTGATATTGATTATATATTAATTTTAATGGCGCGACTAAAGTTAACACCTCAACTGCTTTCAACTTCTGCTAATAGATCAAGTCCTCGGCGGAACTGATGATAAATTTTCAAAACTGTATAATGGAATCACGATTCAATAATAAATAAATAAATAAAAAAGCTTTCACGCCACAAGAGCGTGGACCTTTATTCAAGGTGTACTGACTACACCGTCAGTCAGCACTTGGGCCTTGTCTGTGTGTATCTCTTGCGTCAATAAAACACCGTATTACCAACAGTATTTATTCAACCAATCAATTACACAACAACAAGTGAAGACGCACAGTACCGCGGGATCCCTGAGAGATCGACCACACTGTGATGAAGGTAGAATTGAAGACTCGAGCAGCACCGCGAGATCCCAGAGAGATCAATCACACTGCTCAAGTGGGGCTGATAGTGCCTAATTCCTGGATCCTGGAGGGGGTTTAAGTACTGTCAAAAAGGGGGCGTGTCAGATTGGAAGTCGTTTCACACCCCTGCGTTTACCTAATTTACATGCTGCTTATTATAATGTCTACATCTATCTTAACTCCTCATGTTACCCAATGCCTAACGATCTGATTGGCCAGACACGGGATGCCCTTTGAAGGGAGAAAGGGATTAGTCTGGCCCTCTCATTAGACGTGGTCTCTCGCCCTTTCTAACGGCGGGTAACTTACAAAGGGAAGCTGGAGGGTTCTTTGTATATATTACAACGGAGGAGAAAAAGGAGGCAATATGGCTAAAAGTTAACTCACAAGATTATCGATCTACATATGCGATTGGAAATATATATAGAATATAAAGAGGATATGTGATATATAATCTTGTGAGAAATGCTTAATTACGAATTAACAGTACTATGGGTGATCGCTAGAAGTGCGTGGTCAGCACACAAGGGGGTTCAAATTTCATTTTCAAGGTGAGCTTATGACTTGTTCCGCAGAGGTCCTGAGCATTGGGCGACGAGTTCCAGATGACAAATTGCTCGACGTCTTAGGGCTAGTTTGAATAATTGAAGCTTATCACAAATAACGGCCACAAAATGCATGATTACTGTGAACTACATCAGTCTTGTGTAGATCACAGGAAAACGTAATGAGCCCCAAGCACAGAAACCCCGTCGATAGCCGGTCATCAAATGGTTTCCACCGGAAAAGACCATTTGGTGACCGGTCACCGACCATTTCATTCCGTTTCCTACGCGTGAATATTTTCTTTCAGTACTTCCTAATCCAAAATTGCGCGTTTATTTCATTCGTCACCTTTTTATTTGATAATAAAAGAGTGAGTCAACCGGCAATATATTGTTCATATGTATTTTGGCAAAATTATATTGATCTCTTTATTTCTTTCCTTCAGATAATAGCACTTTTTGATATTCTTCGCGTCGTAACTTGCTTCTTACTACAAACTACATTCTGTCTACTTAATTCAAACTTCAAAGTACAGTAACCCTCTGGTATACGAATTAAAATGGGCAATCGACAGTCGTCAAATCAGAGTGAAGGTATATAAGAAGTTTAGGCTATTTTACTTTTTTTTTTAGAAATACGGAAACGGTATAAGTTCGCACAGTCGTCGCACAAAAAAATGTCCACCACCGTGAGGCGACTTCCCCCGATAAGGTGTGCCAGTAGTGCGCGAGCTGTACATATCCATTTGGCGTGCCTACTGCGCATCTATAGCACAACGCGGACTTGTCGCGCACCCCCCCCCCCCCCCCCCCCTGTGTAGCCCGTCCAATTACAATTGTACGCTTTTGCGATCGACCGTCCCGTTCTGGAGGATAGCGCACCGTTTCATCAGTGTAGTGTAGAGTGCGCAAAAATGATTGGAATATGTGTTTAGTTCCTTTTTAAAATATTTATTTTTCAGAGAAAAAGGAAATTGAACGAACGCCGGAAGACCAAGTGGTTGAAAAGGCAAGAAATATTTAATTATTTTTTTTCCTCTAACGAACAAGCTAACGAAAACTCAAAGTGCTGAAGAAACTTTCTTGTCTGAGAACGTAGGGTAGGGTGAGTAAAATTAAAATAACGCTTCTACGTTCTACAACATAGTGTTGGTTTTTTTCCTTTTTTTCAGCACTTCAGTGTTGTGGTGAACTTGTAATTCCAACCAAAAGAAAACAAATTGTGTGTTCAGCACATTTATTCCCGACGTTTCGGCTTTACGCTATCTTCAGGGAAATTACCTGTAAAACACAATACAATACACAGCACAAATATACAATCAACGTAAAACGACTACATAGGCCAGAAACTTTATATTTACTTTCTAAACATTATATTTAATTATGTTATTTTCAGAAATTATTCCCCGTGCACCCATTACCCCATATTGACGTTGAAAATCGGCCAACAATGTCATGTTACGAGAATCTGGAAAAGCTGAAAAAGTGAATAAAATGATTTCATATTTCTTTGTGCTTTTCTCACAAAAAGAAGTTCTGACATCTGTTTTCGCTTCATCACATCATTTGTGATGCACGTGGTGTTTTTTAATAAAAGACTGTGAAATCATGAAAATTTAGAACGTTCACAAAAATCTCGAGCAAGGTACTGCCATACAGTGCTATACATATATCTATCCACAAGGTCTTGCAATTAGTATACTAGTAAAATGAACAAAGCTAATTTTACCCCTTTGCATGCCACACATAGTAATGCAGTTGTCCAACGGTCTTTACAAAAACCGGCCGTCATATCGCTTTAAATGTCTTATCTTGATTAATGTGTTAGATCGTCCGTTCCCCTAGAAAATCGTGCTGAAAGGCAGTGAAAAACTAAGACTGCAGATATTTTACGCAACTTTCGGTCTTTGAGAAGAAAAAACCGGACCGTGACGAACTTTTTTTTAGCGCTTACAAAGCACATCATATATTGAGAGAAGATTAGAGGGGGAGATATATCAAGCAATAATAAGATGATCAAAAAGAGTTAGCGGAAAAAATAAAAAGGCAAAAGCACAATAACGGGTGTTGCACCCCGAGATTTATGGTAGGCAGAGATTTAATTCACAAGCTTGGCGTTAGTTTATCTGTTTATCCTGCTGCCATCCTAAATCTAAAGACTAAAGGTTGGGGGTAGTTCGAAAAATAGAAGATAGAATATTTTTGATAAAAGATAAAAGATAAAAAAAGGTTTTTTTTGTGAAGAACTGGAGGAGAAATTGATCATAACTGCTCAGAGTAGATATGAAACTTATGAAGAAAACTTATGAAGGATGGTTTTTTTAGGACGAATCATGTATGGTTGCCAGGCCGCTGGGGTGTATGTGTGCTTTAAAGCTAATAACTGTTCAACAAATTACATCGTATGTCCTATATCGTATATCCTAACACACATACATCATACACCCTAACGTTAAATAGGTTGAAGTTAAATACTGAGATAATTATCATTATCATACGTGTTGACAATCAATAATCAATATACGATTGGTATATAGAAATATTCATTATAAACAGTAAATAAATATCCATACAACTAATAGTAAACCATAGTACTCCTCCATCTATCGATAAGTGTATATTTTTCGCATAACATCTCGATTATGAGTTACAGGATTTTATCGGTTGGTATATTGGTATATAATTTAAAATTTGATAAATTTAACGCACCTTATCCCTTTAAAAATCCAAGTTTTCACTGAAATACTCTATTGGCAGGAGGGCGTTCTATAGAGACTTTAGAGCCATAACCAGGCCGATTGGCAGTTTTCCCTGGCAAGTTCTCCGGGGATAAAAGGCCTTCGGGCAGACACTGTAAGCAGCAAGCTAGCCGCACAAAAATGCGCACTTTCGCTCTTTTTTTCGCCATCGGATTATTAGCCATTAGTGCTGTGGACGCTGATGAGGAGGTAGTGCCTGAGAACGCGGAGGTACAGGAGCAGGTGGGAACTTTTATGAAATTAAAGCGAAATGACACGTGTTTTTTAGTCTTCTACTAGAGTTTCACTCTCTGGCATAATGTGCTCTTTCCGAAACAAATGGAACACAACTGCATCATGTATACGCTTTGCAAACATGCAAACCACGTGCCATACTTTACTTGCAATTAGATTACTGGTCCTAATGCTTCCCGTATATTATATAGCTTCCATTTACATTTAATTTGTTACATAATTACCGTTGGTTAATTGTTTGTGGCAGCATTTCAACTGTAGGTTCACACATAATGCACTGAATGATACACACAATTAGCACATAATTTACTAGTTGTCTTGCACATTTTTCACAAATCGCGTGCCATACCTCTTTAAACACTTTTCTGATTCAGACTGATACATCCGATGCTGCCAAGGAAGCCCTGGAAAAGATCCGTCTTCTGAAAGAGGAAGAGCACAAAGTTATTGCGGAACTAGATGACGAGCAGAAGGATTTGGTGCGTTTTTTTCAAATTTTCCTTACTTCTTTTCATTTTTGAAAGAAAACGTAAACTTGTTGTTAGCCTAAACAGGTCCATGTACTTCTCACAAGGGCCCAGCGTTCCCTTCTTAGCTTGTGAATATGAGTAAACCCTTGTAAAGCGGCGTGGCACCCGGTTTGTGAAGATGTGAAGAGCGCACTGCACATCTAGATACCAATGTGTCATGCGCAAACTGCTTACAATTAGCATCCTATATCAGAATGGCACATGTTCGAAAACAATTTACATGGAAATGCAATTGCCCAATATAGTTTCGGAAACCACGTGTCATATTGCTTTAAAGTTTTCTAAGATCCTTAATTTCTAGGTAGAGGAGGTTCTCGACAAGGAGGAGGAGAAGACCGACAACGCCGAGTTGGAGAAGATCGATGCTGAGCTCAAGGTAAACATTTTCCAAATTTAAATCCGAATCTCTCTCTCTCTTCTCTCTCTCTCTTCTCTCTCTCTCTCTCTCCCTCTCTCTTCTCTCTGACTTACCATGCAAACCTTGCTTTCTTGTTTCCTTGCACGTAGTAGTTGCTAAATAAATTTTTCACAATTGTCAACAGTTCACTGTTAGGCAACTTGTCAAGGTTTTTAGAAAAAATCGTCGTCAAGGGGTGTCAAGGGACTTGGGGTCAAGCAGGTGTCAAGGGGTCACTATCAAGTTGTGTCAAGGGGTGTCAAAGTGCAAAAACATTGTTTTTACTCCAGGAGGTCGAAAAGGACGAGGAAAGCGAGCACGATGAGGACGCCGTGGCCACCCGAGTGAAGAGAGCGGCTAAACGCGTTCAGAAGAAGACAAAGAAATCATTGGTGGGTAAAATCCTAAATTCTAGGGAATGAATCATTGCTGAGGCCATATTCACCACACTGATTCCCCGGGGGAAATATTCCCTGGGGACCGAAAGTACACGCAGAGAAAAAGAAAGGGAATTCCCCGTGGGGAAACGAGCGGTGACTTTTTGACGACCATGATTTTAACCATTTCACTTTCAGGCTGTTCGCCGCAAACAGAACATCAAGAAACGCGCACTCCGCCGCAAGTTGGCCAAGGAAGCACGCAAGCATAGAGCGGTATGACACGTTGTTTGTGAAAAAATGAACAGGGATTAAATTGTATTGTGTGCCTGAAGTTGAGCATAATTTGCATGCGCTGCATTTTCAATGTATTTATGTCTTGCGCTCGCTCTACTACAAAAATAAAATAATAGATAAAATAACATATTTCAACAGGTCGCCAGAAAGTCTCGTCGTTCACTCCGCTCCCTAAGAAAGGCCCGCCGATTGGCCAAGACACGCAAGGCGCGCAAGCTCCGCAAGGTAAATTGTCAGAAAACATTTTCCCTAGAGTGCCCTTATGTGCCGTTCCTGCACAGCGTGGCACACAATTTACACATACTACATGGGAAACTAGTGCTTGCTTCAAAACCACGTGCCTTATCGCTTTAAATATGACAATATTTGCAGATTCGCAACCAGCGCAAGGCCCGCAAGCTCCGCAAGATCCGCAAGGTTCGCGTCAACCGCAGACTGGCTAACAGACGGCGTGCAAACAGAGCTCGCCGCGCGCAGCAGCAACGCCGTGCGCAGAGGTCTGTATTTTGAAACAATTATAAATGATTTAGAATTAGTTCTCTTAAACACATGCTGGTCTTTATCAAACCACGTCCTCATCTTACAAGTTTGTAGGGTTACACCCATGGTTAATCAACTGATTGCTTGTGCACCAATGAGTAATCAATCGATTACTTACACAGCAAAAATAAACTACACGTTTAGCCTAACCGTCAGCGTAAGTCATAGAATAGGGTTTAACCTTAAACCGTTAACCCTTAAGTTGTCAAGAGTGAGATTTAAGTGATCTAATAAAGTCCTTTTTCAGAAATGCCGCTGCCGCCAAGGCCAAGGTTGCCAAGAAGAACTAGACTCCTGAATTTGGAAAAATAATTTGTTGAATCACATAATTTATTATTGTTTAATAAAATTTTCTTAAAAAAATCGCAGTTAATGTGGAGAGACACCGAACGCATGACACATTCTAGCAAACCGTATGCTTTATTGCTATACATCTAACGTACACAGGGAAACGGAACAATTGTACAAACCACCGAAAAACCATCTCTAGCCGGCCATAAATGGTTTTCATCGAAGCAACCATTTGGTGACCGGTCTCCGACCATTGACGATATGCTGCCAGTTGCTGACGACATTCCAATGTGGTCATCAAGTGGTCATCAAATGGTTAGTCACACGGAAAAACCGATTAGCATGAACAACATAATCGAACCTTGTCAATTAAAGGGATAGGTTCATCTCAAATCACCTCTCTTTTTATTGTTTTTATTGATAATAGCACAAATATCATTCACAATGAAAACTAAATCAATCACAGAACAGTACGCCTCGCAGAAGAAGCTTCCTTTATTGGAAGCTAGTTGATCGGAAGCCAAAATCTAAACTTAAAAACTAATACCGTACACAGATCGCGCGGGCTAGTGGCAATTAGCCAAGAGCGAATTAAATGATACCACACCGTGGAAAATAATGATCTGTCGAGTGTAGTTTGTAGCTTTGCAAATTGCCATTGGCCCGCGCGATCTATGTACGGTGTTAGTTTTTGCGTTTAGATTTTGGCTTCCGATCAACTAGCTTCCAATAAAGGAAGCTTCTTCTGCGAGTCGTATTGTTCTGTGATTGATTTAATTTTCATTGTGAATGATATTTGTGCTATTATCATTAAAAACAATAAAAACAGAGGCGATCTGAGATGAACCCATCCCTTTAATATAAATACCGACTTACAGTTAGAGAACAGGCCATACCGCAGTAATTAAGAAATTATTATATTTAGACAATACCTATCCTATGTCACAAGATAAACAGTTGCTCAAAATAGCTACGCAATCACGAAAACACCTGATACTTTACTGACAATAATTGTCACGACTAACGTGACCGTGAAACGTAATCAGTTAACCTAGAAGAATCACATGAGTGGATAACGTCTAAAGTGTGAATCCAGCCCATATATTATTAGTATTTGCATATCTAGTCTATCAATAAATACGCTTATATTGATGTATCGTCATTTGGATCGACATCGCTTCCTATTCATTGTTTCAACCTGAGCCTGGAGTCAGGCCCTATCCCCGTGACGGACGAGGAAGTCCGCTCCGTCACTATTCGTCTACTGTACGCGGAGGTCCGCGGCAGATCTACTGGAGGTGGAAGTCCACCACAGAACCCAATCATTATTCTGTTGTATTCAATAAAGAATTATTCCCCATTGTTTCCTAATTTGGGACAATAATTGTATACCATTTTTGTGGGTAAAAACGCAGTCTCAACAACCTCATAAAGTGCATAAAGTAGTATAAGCACATGTAATGTATTTGCTGAATCATAATCTCTAATGCATGCTCTCGCTGATCTGTAAACTGGAAAAACAACTAAATTCGAAAACGGGTTGATTTGGGGCCTGGAATTGATAATTAGCCGTTTCAGAGGCTAATGAGCCAAGAACTCTGACAGTGATAATTAAGTTTGACGTTTGTTGTAAAGGAAGTTGGGTGTTACTATGTTATTTGAATAAATGCATGCATAATAACAGTACTTGAAAAGGACACATGCGCCTTAGACTCGTGGCCGGGCTTTTTCAAAAATCGTGTAAAACATTGCAAGCTAATATGTCTCACAAGTGAAATCGCAGTCGTTTCTTAGAAAAGAGTTTTTATTTAGTGCTGAGAAGCTGTCGAGAAAAACTTCTATATGTTACTGTTATTACCGTAATAAATCATATTGCTCGTTTTTGTTGTTACTCATTTCGACTTTTTTAATCAATTTTTCATAGATAGTAGTAGTAAACGGTCGTCGCTAACCGGTCAATTCACCCTATTTTCCAAAATTGACACAAATAGGAGTTTTTTTCTGACAAAAATGGTCATTTTTCAACAACTTAAGCATGATTTCAAGATTTTTTCAATTTGGGTGCCAAAGGTCAATCACCCATAACTGGGTGATTTTCATTTTTCGCTTTTTTTACTGCTTTTTCATGTCTTTTCAACTATTTTTGATGCTCTAACAAACCAAATCAACCATTATCCACCTTTAAAGAATTCTGGTGTAATAAAAATTTTCTTATCAAATGAGGGGGGGCGTGGTCAAGTGGCAATGCCCTTGCTCACCATGCCACCGGTCACTGGTTCGATCCCGGGCCGGAACCCCTCACCGCACCAAAGGTGTAAAAGTTGGTAGCTGGGTGAAACCAGCGGAGATAAATCGACTTCCCGAGCAGATTGGCCACCGGGAAGTTTAAATGGCCAGTATGTCCAGCCTCTGAGCTGGACCCCGGTGCACCGTTTCCGCGGATTCGGTTGATATAACCCGGTTCACTTTATCTTTATCTTTTTATCAAATGAGCACATTCTCCAAGGACCTGACTGCGTTAACAAACTTTGACCTCGAAGAGCTTGTAAATGTGTTAAAAATAAAACATTTCCGAGGAATCTTCATGCGAGACACTTTACCTTCCAAGATAAAAGAAGTAGAAGTTGGTATTGTAAATCTAGATACTTCTGATAATAAAGGAACTCATTGGGTTTGTTATTAAAAGAACAATAAAAAGATTTATTTTTTTGACTCATTCGGACTTGACCCACCATTAGAAGTTCAAGAATATTTGAAAAATGGAAAAGATAAAAAAATAGAATGCTCTACATTCAAAATTCAAGAATTTAATACACATCACTGTGGTCATTATTGTTTACTCCTTCTAAAATTATTAGAAGTCTCAAATTTTCAGGAAGCTGTTCTTTCTTTAACTCCAAAGGGAACTTTAAAAACTTGAGAATGCTTTTGTTTTAAATCTAAAGTGACCATTTTCGAGTATTATACGTTTGTAACCATTATTGATGCTATCGTTCACTAGGACTTGCAGATCCTTCTTGAATTCTTTATTATCTCTATTATCGAAGACAACTTTTTCAATTTCTTGTGTGTATAGTTGATGCTTGACACTTCGAATACAATATTGCTTTCTCTTGATGAGACTTTTATTGAATAGACAATCTTTATAATCTTTGAATGATATATCTTTTTTAAAGGGTCAGGCCCATTTCAAATTACCCCTATTTTTGATGATTCCATCTGATTCTTTATGTCAAATATAGTAGGATACGATATTTTTCTAATTTTCAAGCGCAAAATTCACGCAGTATTCAGCAGTTTACCATTGCCAGTCATACCCAACTATTTATCGCAGTTGTCACGCCCCTTCGCGCTAATTGGCCAATATCGCAATTGCCACGCTCAATAGAGCATATTGCCCAATTAGAGCGAAGGGGCGTGACAACTGCGATAAATAGTTGGGTATGACTGGCAATGGTAAATTGCTGAATACTGCGTGAATTTTGCGCTTGAAAATTAGAAAAATATTGCATCCTACTATATTTGACATGGAGAATCAGATGGAATCATCAAAAATAGGGGTCATTTGAAATGGGCCTGACCCTTTAATAACATTTTCCTTAATTCCTTTATTCTTTTTGAATTCATTTTCAATACCTTTGTAGTCAAGGGTTTTATAAGAATATTGTTTTGGACGTATTGCAACTATTTCAGTCATAATTTTACTATTTAGTTCATCTTTGAACTTTCCAACAACTTTTTTATTTTCTACATTATGCAATGGATGATTTTGTGGATATTCACTGAAATCGAAATGACTTCTCAATGATTGATCTTTTTGGATGTCCTTGTAAATGTCTTCAGTGTAAATTTGATAAATTAGAGAATCAGTATCTTGATAAACTAATTTCAATCTTCTGTGAGTATACTTCTTCTGCATAATATTGTAGTGGAAATCATTCATCAACAATTTACTTAAATCAAGAATTGCGAAACCTACATAAATAGGTTTATCTAGTGGAAATCATTCATCAACAATTTACTTAAATCAAGAATTGCGAAACCTACATAAATAGGTTTATCTAGAACAATCTTAGTCTTCTCCATTTCCACAAGTACGAGATGTCCATCATTTATAGTAATACTTCTCTTATAATTGGGCTTAGGAGCATAAATCCTCTTAATAGTTTCATCCTTTTCACCTAGTACAATTTTAACATCTACTCGACCTCTAACATTTTCCATAGTTTTACCAAAGATTGAGTTGTTCATCAACTTGAAGAAATCCTTTTCGAAATCATTTTTTGCTTGTTTACGAAGATTTGTATTCAGATTAATATACTTTTCAAGCCAATTGCTTTCTTTGAATGTGATTATGCGGTGAACTTTCTTTATTTTCATTCCTAATTGTAAACATTGTAAGAGATTTTTGTGATGAATAACATATTTTTCTTTATCACCTAATGTATTGCATAACTTCTTAACTCCATGAGGAAATTCAATGTTTTGTGGGCATAGTGGGAAGTCTGTGTTTTTTGTGTAAATCTTCAGGATATGCTAAATCAACTTCGAAGATGCATCCTTTCTTTCTTTTATTCAAACGTTCAACATATTTCAAGATATCATATTTTAAATCATGATTAGGAAGATTTTGTATGGCATTGTTAAAGATTTGAATTATATCATCAATTACAAATTTAAATCCTCCAGTAGGCAAATCTTGACACATTGCCCAACCATAAAGATTATTAGCATCTAGGTATAGTAAGCATGAAGGATTCTTTTTTTAGGAAACTCTTTATGAATCCTGGATATCGATAAGAATTGATGGATTTTCTTTTTAACCATGATCTTAAACGTCCAGGAACTTTTTTAGTTTTTGCGGAGTGGATATATTTATTATCAGCTTTTGCACATCTTTTGACTGCATTAACCATTCCACCTCTAATTCCTTTTTCGATCATATTGTACATCTCTATGTCTCTAATTGTTTCTAATTTCACTCCAGTTATCTTCAACATGGCATCCCAAGAAAGTCCAGGACTAGTATAATACCAACAGGGTTCTAATTCATATACGTCTAAACCCAAAAATTTCTGAAATTTTCAAAAACATCTGCTAATAAAAGGACATCATTGATCATATAAATGTGTGTATAATCCTTTAAATTAGAGCATTTCATCTCTTTCCAAACTTTTTGAGCATAAAGATATTTTTTCTTTGAACACTTGGAGCCATTCAGTTTATCAGTGAAACAGCGTCTTTTAGGCAATTCAGTTTCTTTAAATTTTTCAAAAGAATCCATGTATTCATATGGATAAACACCTTTTTTCCTCATCAATTTGAAAGCTTTTTCATTATCAATATAGAATTGATTATAAAAGTCTTTCGAAATATGCATTTGATCATCTTTCAAGTTTTTGCTGAGAGCATCTAAAGAAGAACTCATAAATGCGAAGGAATCTAAAAATCTAATTTCATAGAAGTGATCTTTTTCAAATTGTTCCCAAGGTTTCCAAAAACTGAAACTAATGAACTTCTCAGTATTATTAGGAATTAGTTTAATTTGAATGTTTCTTTTAAATAGGTATTCATTACTTTCTTCATCTCCAATAATGTTGTGAGCATCATAACCTTTAAGGTTGTGAAAAAATACTGGAATGAAATTATTTTTTGTCTTTGAGAGATTGCATTTATTACAAAGAGGTCCACGATATTCTCCAGTCCAATGATCATGATCTTTACACTTTTGAATTTTATCATTGTCAAAAATAACATCAGAAATAGGACATTTCTTACATTCTCTAAATTCTTCATTCTCACAAGGTGTCAAGTCCCTTATTTTTACTTGTGGTAGTTTCATAATTTTTTGAGTAATTTCAATAATGTTTTTATTGAATTTAAAGGCAGCTCCAGGTCCAACATAAAACTTTAGATCATAAATTAATTTAGTAAAAGAATCAACTACAATAATACAATATCCTGAAGGAATATGTTTTCTAATATTTCTAGTATTCTTCTTTTTTTCATTGAATTCAACATTTTTCTCAAGAATTCGTTCATTATTATTTTCAAAATCTGCATAAATAACGTATCTATGTTTCTGAGATCTTTGATAATTTTCGAATTTGATGATTTTTTCTTTACTCAGTTGATTTTCCATTGGTTTGTTCAATCCACAATCTGCAAGATGATCAAGATATTTCTTTCTATCGTAATAGAATGCATGACATCTAGCACAAAACAATTTCTGATGTTTATCTCTTCTATTCATCAGTTTATTAAGATCTTTTATATAACAGTAATGACAATTATCACCCTCTTCTATGTAAAGAAGATTAACTATGGTGTGTTCATTTTCTGGTGTAGCAACCTTCTTTGATGGTAGAAGTGATGTTATTTTCTCGAATACGAGATCTACTCCAAAAACGTTTATTATCAGATCATTGTTCTTTTCAAACTTCTTTATATCTTTGAACATCGTAGGAAATGTACATCCTTCAAAATTCAATTCATTTTCAAATTGTCGATAATTATAAATTTCATTGACATGATCTTTAGCTGGATGCAAATGAGCCAACACAGACCACATGAAACATTTATCATCTTGATTTTGAGGATTAACTACACAATGCTTCTTTTTAATAAATCCATAAAGATTAATATACCTACTTCCTCTTGGAGAATCGAATTTAGTTTGATAGACATACAAAGCATTGATACTTCTCAAAGACCATCCTGAACCTACAGTATCATGATTTTCCATATAATTTTTTAATTGCTTACAAGCTTCTTGATAAAACTCAATACGATCCTCTCCAATGCATAAAGATTTAGTTTTAGTGGAAACACATTGATCTGGATGAAGCTGACCATCTCTAGTTAGTGTATATTCTAACGTTAATCGAATTTTGACACTACTTTCTTTTTCTATGTCTGAAATCACACTATTTTGTTTATCTTGTAAGAATGCTTCTACAATATTTGAAACTTCTTGAAAATACGATTCAATTTTTGCGTCATTGATATTAGTAAAATCAGCAACTTCAAAAGTTTTACTCTTATTTTCATATTTCACATTTTTGACAACACCAGTTTTGGAAGTTTTATAAGTTTTAATTATATCATCATATGGAACTATTTCTTTGCAATTAACACCTTTTGATTCACTTAAAACTAATTTAGGTTTCTCTTTAGCTTTTAATTCTTCAACTTCGCTTTGGTGTTCTATAATGAATTTTCTAAGTTCTTCAACTTTCATTGCTTTATATTGTTTGTATGTTAGTAATCTATTTTTTCTTATTCCTTTTGATAGTATGTTAAGAAATTCTCCAACTTTTTTACAGAGGTCATCTTTGGAAAGTTTTTTCAGACGATCCATTTTTCAAGAAGTAATTACTTTTTCAAATTCTAGAAGGCGACAAAGTTACCGATTTATTAACAAAAAAAAAATTATCGAGGAAATTCAAAATTTCTATATCTTCGCTTAGTTTGTAGAAATTCTCACTAATTCAATGAATTCAATCATTTCCTTCTTTCTCATTTTCTGGACTTCACGAGCTTGAAGAATCATTGATCTTAGTTTGGTATTTATGATAAAAACTTCTTTACGAATTTCATCACGACTCATTTTCTTTATTTCTTCAATGTTTTTGACTTCTTCACCTTCAGAATACTTAATAAGATTGTACATTTATTAAGTTTAATTTTTTGAATAAAAAATAAAAATAAAAAATTGGTAGACATAATTAAATTAACGGGATATCTGATTGATCTAAATCGTCATGAGCATACAGCCTCTACTTTTAAGTTTATTAAATATTTTGAATCCATCATTCCTAGTTTCCTCTAAATGTTTCAATCAGCAATAGTCTTCATGTCTTTGCTCTCTTGTCAATCTGAATCGACTTTCAAATTCATAATCATCTACAAAATCATTAAACAACATTAAATTATCATCCATAATGATGGTAACAATGTTTCTGATTTATTATAATGAATTTTTTTTCAAGGTTTTCAGAAATCTCTAAATATTTTTTCACTTCTTAAATAATTTAAAAAAATCAGAATGCCTAAAGTTGTAGAAATCTATGATCCCAAGAAGAGAAATGAGATAATAAAAACATTCTTGAAGAATAGAAAAGAACACAAATTCAAGAATTTAGAAGAGCGCAGCAATTTAGAAAACGTAGAAGATCACCGTATAGAAGTATTCAAACCCATACTAGAATCAAATAAGAACTTACAGGAAGAAATTATTGATGAAAAGAATAAGATAGTTCAAACTCTTAATAGTTTCAAAGGAGAAATTAAAGGACAATTGAAGCAAATCCAATCAACACCTAAAAGTAATTCACCATCAATCAAAGTTTCCAACTTAATTGCTACTTACTTACAAGATCCTAGAGATAAAAGTAATGCAGGATATTCAATAAGGTATAACAATGATAATAAAGGGTATTCTATTGGAAATAAAGAAATAATATTTGATGATAATACGATGGAGATCAATAATTCTGTCAACGAATGGTCTAATGGAATTATTAACGAAGAAATCTCCAGATCTCAAAAAAATTATAAGATTTCTCGATACTCAAAATTATCGAGAAATCTTACTTTGTTCAGATGCACTGTATCAAAAATTTGATAAAAGTAGTAAAAGATATAATGCTGATGCTAGTGATAAATGGAAATTCATTAAAGAGAATTTTTTTACTTCTAGAACTCAAAGTTCTCAAGGATCTGCAAGACATTCACCTACTGAAGGAACTCAAGGTAGTAGTATTGTCACTGAATTCTTACCAAATTCGAAATCGAATTCTAGAGAAATTAATTTCTTACCATCCGATCTTAATGGTCTCATTGACACTTTGAAACTTTCAATAGGATCATACCAGGCAGGCAATAATGGAGAATATAACAAGATCCATGCAATTTTAGATGAGTTACTTCGTCAGAAGAAGATAAAAAAGAAAGATTTGCCTCGTATTTATATGAATATCGGCTTATAAGTCTCACTCTGAAATAATCTAAAAATACTTTAGTCGAATTATAATTATGATAATCTTGGTTTCTGGAGTATAGTATTTTCTGAACCTTTACCCTTTTTTACATAAGCTCTGGAAACATTTGGAAAATCTTCTGATACACCAATTCTTTTGAATTTATCACCTAGTTCTTTATCTATTTCAATGTCGTTAAGGAAATTTAAACATTCCTGGTTTGTCAATGTTTTCTTATTCTTCAAAGTGAGAGATAAGTCAATTGAAGGTACTTCTACTATTTGTTCCTTTTGTTTCTCATTATACTTCTTCAAGATTTCATTGTGTTCATCTCTTTCTTTTTGAAATGCTTTTTCTACTTCCTTGAGCATCATAGATTTCTTTTTATTGGAAATTCCTAGACAATTGATAATTATACTCTTACACTCACTTTTGCATTCCGATGTTAAATGTTTAGTAAAAGCATATTTATAACTGCATTTGTCACTTTGAGATAACTTCGATTCATCAATGCTTGCAATCATTTTTTCTAATGCATCCAAATAATTTTGAGATGTTTCTTTAGTATATTCAATTGATCTTCTACGTAAATTTATACTCCAGAATTTCTGAAAAATCTAGATCTTTTGTACCATCAATCTTTTGAATGTCATTTACAAAGGTTTGTAATTTTAATTGACTGCATTTCACAGGTGAATCTTTAGGAGATCTTTCCATTTATATATTCAAATTTTTTAGGATTCTCTGAATCTTATGCATCTCAATCAATTATAATCCATTAGTATCCATTATAATCTATTAGTATTCATTATAATCCAAAAGTATTGATGAGTAATCATTATAATCTATTGATAATTTTTTAATGATATAAATCAAAGATTTACTTTTTTGCTACACAAAGATATAAATTAAAAATGAGTAATAGAAAATTATATGATGCCTGGATTGATTACAAAAACAAAAATGTTTACATCAAGAAAACAAAATTCTGCAGAGAAATTGGTTGTAGTGTAGATTATTTAAATAAAAATATTAGAAAATTCACAAGTACTTCAGAAGGAAGCTTTGCTAACGCTGAATCCGAAGGATCTGTAAGACATTCACCTGGTGAAGGAAATCTTAGAAATTTTGAAACTCCAGAAAGTTATAAAAACAGGGATACTCAAGGTAGATTCCAGTCGCATTCTAATCAGAGCAACCAAAAGGAGTATGATGATTTCGAATCAAGGATTTCTAAATCTGGAGGATTGGTAGAATCAAAGACCTCTGGAAATCCTAAATCTATAGGATTGATAGACATTTCTAAAATAACTAAAAAAAGAACACCAGAAGAACAAATAGCTTACTTTCAAAAAAGTATTCAAAAATCATAGATTTTCTCGAATTCTTCAGAATAAGTCAAAATTGAAAATTTCAAGGATTTCTTTTAGAAAAGATGGTCAACATTGAAATAAGGCGTAAGCAGCGAAAGCAAAGCTTCCTAGAAGATGAAAAAATATTTCAGACATTTTCTAAACCTTCCATCATCAAGATCACTAGATTTATCAATTGTTAAAAAGTTGTACTTCGTTGACCAAACTTCTCTTGTAAATTCAAGAAATTCTTCCTTTTTTATTTCACTACAATGATCACGATAAATATAATCTAAATTCAATTTATCTTGTGGAAATACTATGAAGAAGTTAGCATTTTCTCTAATTGTATTCTTTGGTAACTTAATATAATTTTGAGAAATGTAAAAACAATCTACACCAGAGTGTCTTCCTCTAGTATAATATCGTTCTATTTTATTTTGTTTTTCTAGTAAAAGATCATTAAATATTATTAGAGTCTTCTTATTGGTATCAATTGAACTAGGATCGGAATATCTTCTATTTTGTCAGAAGAATGGATTTCAATGATAAGCTTAGGATCATATTTTTCTTCAGCGGAGTAAGGATTCCTCCTAGGAATTTCAATGATGAAATTTTGCTTGCGAAAACATTCTCTGATTTCTTTTTCACTCAATCTTTCATTCATTCCATTCATTGGAGTTGAAAGAATCCCACTCATCGTCAGAATAGGACTTGTCTGAAAAGAATACATTCAAAATTTGGAGTGAAATGGACAACTTTAAAGCAAGTTAAAAGCAATAATGAGATAATTTATGCAAGAAAGTTGAGCAAAAGTGGAGAAATTCTGCGACAAAAATCGTTCTCAAATGAGACACTTCGTTCTTCTCTTCTCTCCTTTATTAAACAACACACTCTTGAAATGGTACCTTCTCGAAGGTTAGGGTGTGACCACTTTCTCTCCCTCTTTTTCTTCTTCGTTTCTCTCAATTTGTGACACCTTCACCCTGCCAATTTCTCTTTCTCTTTGTGTGACCTTACTATGATCTTTGTTTCCGAGTATTTTCCGCCAATTCTCCGAGCTCGGCCCGCGGAAAAACCAGCAAGTTTTGTTAGTATTTTCCTACTAGGTTTTTACGCGGGCCGAGCTCGGAGAATTGGCGGAAAATACTCGGAAACACTCTCTCGTCGCGGAGGGCGCAGACAACGATACACCTCCCACCGCACGCCGCACCCCGGCAAAAAACCGCCGCCTATACAAACAATAATAATAATAACGAATAATTACACAAAAGCAAATAATAATGTTTATTTTAATATTAACAAAAAAAAAAAAGTAAACAGCGGCAAAATAAGAAAGAGGCGCTGATGAATGCTCTATGTCTATTTTAATACTATTTTAGAAGGCAAAAACAAATATAGGACTAAATAAATACGCAAGGTGCAAAAGGAATGCCTCGAAAAAACCTCTACGGGACTACATAAACACTTATGATAACCAAATTTAAGTCATAACAGGGTTGTAAAAATAAATTCTTCTGTTTGACCCTTAAAGCGAAATACCACCCGGTTTGGGGTTTTTTCACCAAAAATAGTTTGAAAAAAGTTATAAACGAAAATAAACATGAAAACACAAACAAATAAGTGCATCTTGCACAAAAATGTTCTCAAACAACCATATTTTGCGATTTTGTATGGGAAAATTCGCTTCAGGCGATTTGCCGATGTTAATACTAGCACGGCCACGGAAAAATCGAGGGATGACCTTTTCAAATTATAACGCACTCCGCAGCATCCAAATGACGAAATGTTGACAAAATATTTTGATTTTGCTAGTAAAAGTCCAAAAATGCACATTTTGAAAACGGCGGTAAACGCACGGTGGTTTACTCCTCCTCTTTTCGTATTTTTTTGTTGAGACCGACCGCTAATTCGCTTTAAAAAAACACTTCTGTTTGACCTTGTGCAAATCCCGAGCTCGGCCCGCCGATTTCCCGAGCTCGGCCCGAGAACCTCAAAGTTTCCGAGCTTTTTCCGAGAATCTTCTCGGAGAATACTCGGGAAATAGGCGGAAAATCCTCGGAAAGGCCTAGTTTCTCGGAAAATGCTCGGGATTCATTAACGGAGCTTTTCTCTTCCTCACTCTGACCAAGCACAATCACACATTTGCTCCAGTTGAACTAGGCGCACGCGACGCGACACGCAAAGCTAGAGTGGAAGAGTGATGAGAGTGACGCGTGACGCAGAGGAAGGCGAGAGACTGCCAGCATCACATTCCTCCATTAACTTTTGTGAATAGAAAAGAGACTTCTTTTTCATTTGCTGCATGAATTTTATAATTAATTTCGTATTAATTTTTAAATTGATTTAGGTTGAAATGTTCATTGTCGTTACCTTGCGTGATCACGAAGATTTGTTTCACAAATCCGTTAAATTGGTATTTGAAGCTGAGGTATGTTTTCCATTTATATTCATTTTCTCATTTATGTTTTCCATACATAAATACAATTCAGTGTTTTATGCGACAATCCAGCAGCTTCAAGATGAAATTCTCACTAGTTTCCAAGTTGCGATACGTTGTCAAGAGATATTCGATCGCAATGCTCGTCGCATCGATTTGTTAACTGGTTCATTGCAAAATGCAGGACTTCAAGATGATGATACGTTGATTCTGGTTAGTCATTTTGACATGTGATTCTGATATTTTTAAAAGCGAGAACTAACTATTTCTTCATTTTTCCTTTTCAAGTGATCAAAGTAGAATTTGGGGGATAAATATAATAATTTTTGAGATTTAAAATTGTGTTAAACAATTCTTATACAGCTAGGGAATTCTGTAAAATTGCTCTCGAATTATTTGTTTATTTTCAGAAACATGCAGATCTTCCGTGGTGGATTGAGTACAAAGAATGTGCTGAGTTAGTGTTGAAGCAGTGCTCGGACAAAGTTGCACTTGCAAAGAAGGCTGTCCAACATTACAAACGCTTAACCGATAGTGGATTCTTCGATGTCTACGCCAAATTCGAGAACTTTCGAAGACAGAAACACTATAAAGTCGCTGCTTGGACCGATGGCGACGTCAACTTGATTCGGGAAGCGACGAAACAGTACTTCCACAACCGTCATAATAAGAAGAGAGGAAGCCAAGAATCCAAATTCGTTTGCGACTTTCAAGAACGAGACCGCGAGTTAGGAGGCAGAATAACAAGCACGATGGCACTTGTCCAAATCCATGGCGAAGACCTGGTTTCAAAGTTCTATGTGAAGTATGTTTTCAATTCATTCATTCAAGATTTATTTATGTTTTTAAATATGATTTTATCTAAATCTAGATTGATCTGTAATGTTTAGATGCGCTCACTCTGACCCGAAAGGCACAAGCTCGGGTCAGCCTGCGGACATCTCCGAATTATTCTGCTATAAGTTATTGGAATTAATGGGCGTCGGACCGAAATTTCACATTATTCCACCTAACCTGGATACTGGATTTAATACAAGCGTGTAAGGATACATACATATTAGTTACGAGTATAGAAAGTGACATTTTTTGCGTATCTTTTCATTTTTAGGTACGTTGCTTCTAAATGGAACGAAGACTTTGTGCTTATGGAGAAAGTCATTGAAGAAAAGAGTCTTTCTGCCGATACAGTGGTTCAACTGGTTGTGCTTCGAGTTCTTCTATTCATATCTGATTTGCATCCGGAAAACTGCGGTTTGTTTCAGAAAAACTATGAATGAGAGACCTTTATTCCCATTCAAAGCTTTACAACTTGGGGAAACCCAACAGAAACTTGGGATCACTTATCACAAAATCCTTGTCCCATTGCGGCCATTGCGGGGGGGGGGGGGACTATGAATATTATTGATTTATTGATTTCAGGAGTATGGAAAGGGACGAATGACGCCGCTATCGTTGATTTCGCACCGACAAACGATTTCAAAGTATATTCAAACATCGAGGCCGAACTGTTCAGCACTTTTCCAAATGGAGCATGGAAAGATGAGTATAAAGCTGTGATAAACGAACACAAAGGCAACTGGTTGAAGATTGCGAAACAGTATTTAGATAAGTGGGAAATGTCTAGTAAGATCGAATTGGCTCATAAAAAATTCGTGAAAACTAAGGACCTTCTGAAAATCCTAGAGCTTAGCTTTAAGAAACGGCAGCTTCGCCATAGCCCCACAGACCAATTGAATGATTACATTGATACTTTGTACAAAAACCTGGAAAATCTTGAAAATAGCTTATGTTCTATTGTATACTAAGTAATCTTCGTATTGTCTAGCCTTACTTGTTCTTGTGCACTTTGTTTGTAGTCGTGATCTTGAGCGATCTCAGAACCGTGAATAAAGCGTATATTCTACCTCACATATTATCTTTTGCTTTTGTTACTGAATTTACAATTCCTACTTCTCTTGGTTGTATCCCTTGTGGTGGTAAAGTGTCTCTCATAAAGATTCCCCGGAAGTTCTTAATCTTTAATAATTCTACTAATTCTAAGAGATCAAGATTTGTAACAGCTTGAAGGTCTTTTCTCAATTTTGCCATTTAAAGGGTCAGGCCCATTTCAAATGACCCCTATTTTTGATGATTCCATCTGATTCTTTATGTCAAATATAGTAGGATACGATATTTTTCTAATTTTCAAGCGCAAAATTCACGCAGTATGCAGCAATTTACCATTGCCAGTCATTCCCAACTATTTATCGCAGTTGTCACGCCCCTTCGCGCTAATTGGCCAATATCGCAATTGCCACGCCCAATAGAGCAAATTGCCCAATTAGCGCGAAGGGGCGTTACAACTGCGATAAATAGTTGGGTATGACTGGCAATGGTAAATTGCTGAATACTGCGTGAATTTTGCGCTAGAAAATTAGAAAAATATCGTATCCTACTATATTTGACATAAAGAATCAGATGGAGTCATCAAAAATAGGGGTCATTTTAAATGAGCCTGACCCTTTAACAATTGAATTTTTATTAGCGCAATTTGTGACTTGTGTTGTTACATTTCTCAAAGTCACCAGAATTCTTTAAAGGTGGATAATGGTTGATTTGGTTTGTTAGAGCATCAAAAATAGTTGAAAAGACATGAAAAAGCAGTAAAAACAGCGAAAAATGAAAATCACCCAGTTATGGGTGATTGACCTTTGGCACCCAAATTGAAAAAAATCTTGAAATCATGCTTAAGTTGTTGAAAAATGACCATTTTTGTCAGAAAAAAACTCCTATTTGTGTCAATTTTGGAAAAAAGGCTCGTTATAGTTTTTTTTTACCTTTAATTTTTAATTTAATTTTTACCTTCACATTTTTCTTTTACCCGATTGCTAATCGACTACAGTACAACTGGTTTCGTTATATCTACATTGCTTTCTCTTCATCATATTATTTGATGCACACCTCGGTGTTATTTAATAAAAAAATAAATAAAACTATCACTATGTAATTAGGTGAACACTAGAAGGAAGGTGCTAGTTTATAGATTATAGAGCATATAAGGGTGGACTAATAACACACACCAAAGCAAGGGAGAACATTTTGCCGACTTTACACTTTTATTTTATAATATTAACAACACAGTTTATGATGCAGTACTTGGGATCTTTCTGCTCGGGTATAAGATTGGGTATAAGAGCCGGTTTTGAAACGTATGCCGCCCGCTGCATTCCGATGTAGTGTAGGCAAATTACTGTGCAATTACTGCGCGATTATCAGTCTGACTATATTACTTTGGAGACAACATATTGCATATGGGAATGCAGTTGTCCGTCATACGTTTCAAAAAGAGGCCGTTATACTGCTTTAAGTACTCAGACTCAGAAAACCTCAAAATTGGATGAAAAATGCTTCGAAGAATAAGTTCCACAGTATTCATCAAATGCTCGCCTTTTTGTATAGCTTTTTTTGGCGTTGAAACTTTTGTAAAACATAACGTCCTCCCCTTGTTTTCCTTTTGTTTTCAAGGTCGCTCGTTATATTTATTGCTTTCCTTCGTCTACAAAAAAAAATATTGTACGATTCTAGGAATGAGTGAAAGATGCTCCGAAAAAGAAGTTCTACAGTATTCTTCAAATGGGTTACTCCAAACGCTGT